>WYDE02089298.1:0-11784 GCA_009867175.2 Adela reaumurella
GGAGTTCTTGCAGCACAACACCGATTGCTCTGCTTACCCCGATTGTCGGGATTCAGCGTTAGTGATATGTATGTATGAATGTATATAAATTTTTGAGCTGATATTTAAGAAACGATCAGATTATTTATTCGTATCCTGCATAGCAAGTAAAATCAGACATTTGAAAGAGCTGCGTAACAATAATAGAATAGCAACATTGAATCACAAACAACCAAGTTCCCTGTATGTAATGGCAACTCTTCGTAGTTTAGGTCTGCGTTCCTCGCGATAATATGTCAAAAACATCAATAGACAAGTGTGTGTCCTTACAAGGACGAAGCTTGCCATAACTCCTTGCTAATTGTACCTGGAACACTTCAGCGAAATGTCAGTATTCTGGAAAAACTGGAATGAACGCCTCGAATAAAAGATCAGATAGTTCACTCCGATGGGGTGCCCGGGGAAAAAGAGCAATCGAAGGAATGTTCGCCTAGGCGCTGTGATCGTTTTACAAAGTGACTTCACGCTCCCCAGGACCAGGAGGCCTTATGGGGTACGGAGGCTGCAGAATGCCATAAAGCACTCGTAAATGGAGAGTCGCTGCAATAACGGAGTGGATCTAGTTGAAAAGCAACGGCCGATTTCTCAGTAGGTAGGAAACATAAAATAGTAAGTACTTATAAATAAATGTGGGCACACCGTGCTACGTGCGTACACAAAGTGGCTATTTGCCGAATGTAAATTTTTTTTATTTAAAATAATCATTTTATTTAAATTATCAAGTAAAAAGTTTCAAACGAATGATAGTTCCTTCCTTTGGGAGCAAACCAACCGGCTTAACGCTATTACATCGGTTATTTTAAAATTTGTATGCAGCAAGTGACTTCCATCTAACAACCTCAGGAATTCACGCCTTCTCTCTTGACGAAGTAAAGGAAAGGAAGGAATCTCTAACAAATCTGACCATTTGAGGATTTCTAAAAGGACTCGCGTTCTTCCGTCAAAGTGTTCTGAGCAGAAAAGTTACCTTTAATGCGTTCCCTTTAGGGTCTATCTTTCGTCGAGGCAATACGACTGAGCCAGTACGACTGGTCCTGCGTCGGTTACAAATAAGTATTTTGTATCAAGGCGTCAGTAATGGGAGCTCCCGGGGACGGATTTGTTTCTAGATAGGTTGATAAACCTATCAGCGAACGGGTTACACTTTTCTCTCTCAGCTTCCATCAATCGTATTTCCAGAGTTCAGTGTGTCATAACTCTTCGAATAATCTCTATTTATTGATGTCTGATTTCTTATGTATAGTTGCAACCATAAACGTTCCATACGATTTTTCGCCTTGATTTTTAATTTTTTTTTTGCTAAATATGCATAATTCACTGATTTGTACTTTGATTTTGTAAGGGGCATAAGAAAATTACCAACTTACGGTATAACTCGAAACCTTCCGCAACATGCCTTGGATGGAGTAGACCAATTGCGAAACCGGGATGACAAAATAATGAAAACTATACACCGAAAGGATTCCGATCCCTCGAAAGGTGATTCTGATTACAAAATTTATTGAGAATGTGAAACCGTAGCCAGTCGAAGAAGAAATCAATGCATCTAGATCCAACCGGACACATTCCTTCACCAGCAACGCTGTTCGCAGAAGCGACGACGAGGTCCGACGAGTCGCTGTCCGTTTGACGAATGCGTTTGATATGGTGATAGAGCGCTCACGGAATGTGTGTTTCGAGCATTACGTTTTTGCTTTGCTCCAGCTGGACTTTATCTTACATCGTATTTCTTTACGGCTACTCTGCGGCAGTTTTCAAGTTCGAGGACGCAACGTAATGGGTTCGCTCGCGTAACCTGTTATGCACTACGCTCGCCGGTAGTGCAGATACGGTGCTTATAAATAAACATAATTGTTTATAAATTAGATATAGAGCTGCCCGATTCTCCTAAAAGGCATGTAAGGATATATCGCCTAGTAGGGCGCCTAGAGGCTACTTCAGAGAAGAACCGCCGCCAGTTTTAGTTGCGGTCTTTAAGGATTTGTTAATGCCTTTACAATGTTTGTGGGTTTTTCTGTAGTTAGAACGTCGAACGGTTCGGTGTCAATCTTCGTTGGTTTTCGCGCAATTATCGTCCATTTGTAGCGATCGGTCGCCGCTGTCCGATGTAGCGGCGATGTGTGATGTTGATGTGCCGCCGGGATCTCGTTCCGTTTTTGCTGGTTGCGGTGTGAAGTTGGCGAGCGGCGCGTGCGCGATACGACCGCCTTTACGGTCGACGCGGAGGTGGGTGCGCGCGGTTGAGAGCGAACAGAAGCGGTGTTAAGGCGGTAGCCGTTGTAGAGTATCTACTTAATATAAGACGGTGTTGTAGCCACGGTACATGACTCGCATCAACGGTCGCGTCAGCATTGTGCCTAGCTGTTGTGGTTTTATGACAATGCTGATGTCCAGCGGCTCATAGACTCCCGTCGTCGCCACGTCCACTTTAATGCAAGTGATCATTTTGTGAATTTACCTGATATAAATATTTAGGTACGTGTGGAAAATCGAAAATCCATGAGAGTTTTACATCGTTTAGTTAATAGATATCCGTTTCAGACAGAAATTTTGAAGGAGACAAACTTCCATTTCATTTTCTTCTCTTGAATCCGTAATACTGTAGGGTATTATGGAACTAAACAAAATGTTTTTACATATTTTATATTTTTTTTGTTTTCCGTGTTAGCCTGCAAGCCGCTAAACAATACGATACAGAAAAATTCATAAAACTTCGTAAAATTATTCAGCCCAGCCAGGATTTGAACCTGGGTCTTCGGCTATAGCTGCCGGCGCGTTAACCTACTTCGCTACCGGGCTGACTGAACAACTCATCGAACAAAATGTTTTTTTCAGCAGATTTCAATACATATGTGAAAATTTGTCAGATTAGCTGCGGTATTTTGTGTCATTTGTCTGAACATAGTACTAGGGTCCCTACTCGTGCATGTAGGAAGATGCAATGTCAGTCCAAGTAGTCGAGTCGGGTATGATTTATATGTTGCAGCTCCCATATCACATTAGCATTAGCATGAGTGAACGATGCGCCACGCACGCCACCACCGCCGCCGCGCGCGCATAATATATTACGAGCGTGACCTGCTCCAGCCGAAGAATTTATTTAAATTGTATTGATATTACAGGCGTAATACGACAACCGAGGATATGCTACGCTAGCTACTATTATATGTAAGTAAATTAGAAAAAAGATAAAATTGAAATAAAATTCTCCGTGACACTGATTTACTTATAGATATAATTAATAACGTAGTAATTTCTAACACTACGCGTATATGTGTTGTAGTGTGTAGAGTTTCACTAGAGATTACCTCTGGCAATAAGTCCGCCTTCTGCCAAGCAGAAAAGTCTTTATTTATTTATTTTCTTTACTTACGTAGTTCGTGTCTATCATTTCACCCAAACATCTTAACGCAGAGAGACATGATATTCCCCAAACCTCTGTTTTTTTTTAAATTTACACATGGTATTAATTCAATAAAAATATATCTCTTCAAAAATTAGCCATCTATATTTTTTTTAAATAAAAAAGTAAAAAAATCTAACCGTACTAGCGGCAATATACAGATAGAAACAACCGGGGATGTAGTGGGCTACGTGGACGGTGCGTCCGTCATGAAAACCATTAAAATTACAAATAACTGTACAGAAGAAGTTGATTGACACGTAGACTAGACACGTAGACGTAGATTGACAAGTTGTCAACTACAATGTTTATTTATAGACACAAGAACTGCGTTATGTTTGTTTACATACCTACGACTTGTGGAAAGTTCTAACAACGTAAAACATCTCACGGAAACTTTATTTGTGTCAATATGTAGAGCTGAGTCGTAATTGATATATCCGAAGCGTCATCTTAACTTGACTCGAGCGTTTAAAAACATGTTGGTGTCTAATTTTATTTACGATACTAGAAATTATTTCGCGCTGGTTCTCAGAAATCGGAATTTTACTATCTGTTGCGGGCGCATGCTCTGTCGTGTCGAACGTCTTAATTGGCGCTTCCACGCTGTCGTATACCAGTGTTAATAATGACTTTAGCAGATTCATCTGCCGGGAGAGAAGAACCATTCATGTTGTAGATGCAAAATGTATTACGTATAAATTAAGTTACAAGAACATTACTTAGATCGATTACAATATTATAACGACCTCTATTGATCTACTGCGTGTCAAAACAAAATATTTGTAAAGAAGCTATAGTGTTGTTTGACTTAAAATAATTAATACTAACTAGCAAGGATTCTAATCTACAACTCCATCAGGTTTTAAATTTCCAGATTATTTTGGTACCTACCTAAGAAAGAACAGAGAAATAAAATCAAAACACTTTCAGTAGAAACTACTATTGCACGATATAGATGTTTGAAAAGACTGAAGCTATTTCTCCATTTCAAAAAGTATTCCTAGTTATTGTATGATTTAACGCGAAAACTTTGCACACTACAGCCTAATGACTTATTCCTTTGCAATTGACTGATTTTTTTTTCTATAATAGAGTAAACAAGCTTAGGGGTTAGCCAGGGGACTATACTGTGGCGTTCCCGTTATAGGTATATATACCCACTTCACACATAGGTAACACAGGGCATAATAGTGGTAATAAATCGGGCGCTGGTAGAATCCTGTAATTAAGACCGGGAGCTGACGCCGCGCAGTAACTCTCCGCGCTGCGCCTGCGTGCTCCAGGCACGTCGTTATTCGTAGGCGTCGCTTGAGGAAGCAAATTGATGGTGGCGCCCGGACTGGGCGACACTGGACGTCGAATTAGCTACTATGTAGGTAATAGCACTTCGCGAACACCGCAGTGTTTGGATTTGGACAAGGCGAAAGAATAGTCAGTGTTTGAGTTCTTTTAGGAAGAAATCTCCCTCGGATATGTAAATCTAACCTAACCTATCTAATGATAGTATTATATGTAAGGACACCAGAAGTGGCCATGTTGTATTTATTTTTTGTTAATAATTTATAAAATTTATTAAAACTTACCGAAAATTACCCGTGACGTCACCAGTCTAAATTTAGATTGAAAGCGCACACGTTAGCGTTCATTTGTTTTACGTTTAGTACGGCTTTTAGACTGATGACGTCACAGTCACGTGGTGCAGTGTTTTTGCGTGATGTTTTTCACTATTACCATATACCTAAATCTTTTTTTTATAATTATACAAGTTTGAGAATTCTTTATTGTGATGTGAGTAGATAAGAATCACACGAGGAACATTTTGAAACACATTTTGAAAATTTTTCGTTTGATTCTTCCAGAAGCAGACTTCTGTTTGGCAGTAACGTTCAATACAACGCCAGAGACATTATTTCTTTGTCCAGCATCACAAGATAACAGTTCTCGGCGACTAATTTGCTAATTACACTAATTAGTAACAAATAAGGCAGAGTGCCGGCGGCTTCTCTTATTCGCAGGCGTCGCCTCGCTTGCATCGAAATTACATATATACCTACTGCTGCTAAGAGTGGGATATGGTAATTTTATTGCGAGTTGTTAGCGCCTCATTGTGGAAGCCGCCTCCGCCGCGCCGCGGCGAGGCGCCGGGTTTGAAGTAATATGGCTTATGAATTAATAACATAAAACATCGATTTGTTTGCCCATTATGAGAAATTGCATCGATATTCAGACAGATATTCAGTTTTATCTGTTCGAAAATTTAAGAATGGGTTAGGTACTAAATATTTTTATTTTTGATGAGAAACATCTAATGGGGCGACATGGCGTAAAAATGGCTCGTTTGCCGTGATAAAAAACTGCGTCATGCCGTCATGCCCAGTACGAGTAAAACAATTTTAATAGAGCTGTAAATTGTAGCAGTATTAATTTATACCTACTTATAAATAGCAACAGTTCTTATAATTTAATGCACATCTACTCCAAAGGCCATCTGTTAGTAACGTTATAATAAAGTTACCGTTCGTCCTTTCGTATGTTTTGGGTTCCAATTCTTTAAAAAAGTGAAAAGTGATCCAATTGTCGCAGTCACCTTAAATACAGCATCTAGAGACACAGCGAAAACGGCATCCGGTAGAGGTCGAACCGGTGCATGTCGAAAATCTATCTGAGTGATGGTCTTAACATACATGCATGTATCACTCACACTGAATCCCGACAATCGGAATAAGCAGAGCAATTAGTGTTGTGCTGCAAGGACTCCGGTACATTACAGCACAACACCGACCACCACATTTCGCAAGGTATTCGGACAAGATATCAAGCAGCATGCAAGGCATAGTCTTAGCGTACGTCATTAAAGCAATTACCTACGCTCCTGTAATGATGAATTTTATATGGTCATATCTCCGAAACCACTGGTCCTAGACGCATCGTGTTGGTACGTTCGCAAAGTAAACGTCTCATCGAGATCTACCAATCTGTCGAGATAGGCAATGCTCGAGTGTTAGCCTTAAGTATACCTGCTACCAGTTATACTTAATCTATTGCAGATATTAAGAGCGGGCAATCCAAGTAGAAAATCCAGCAATCGCATCCAAAACGGTACCATCAATTCCCGGCCTTTCATTTAAATGTGCATAATCTCGGACCTGTTCCTAATAGCGATCAGTCATTATGCAGGCAGGGGCGGCCGGCTCGGACTGCGGCCTCGCTCGCTCACACCACACGTAACGCTCATTAGAGCTAGCCCAAGGACACGAAAGGACACTGCGGCAATGGCGGATGTCATAACTCATAACTCGCTTGCCAGGATACCAGTAGGCCTAGGCAATACGCTAGAGAAATACGCAGTACGGCTAGTGCCTCCAACGTATTATGTTTTAACGCAGAGGTGTAGCCCGATGGCGCCAATATATGGGCATTCGAACTTTTATGGGGGCTGCGAATACAATTACGGCTGACTAGGTGCACTTCACAGTGTTTTTGAAAGACGCAATTTTTACAGTGGAAGGAATGTTGGACGGCAACGACGAGCTTTGCACAGGTTGGCAACCCTGTAAATAAAGCATTTAGGAGGCTTCATTTGTCCTTAGTGAAGGGATATCGGCAGTGTGCGATTGTGGAATGGGGATGAAGGTATTGCTGCTTAGTAGAAGTGAAGAACACGCACAATGAACCAATGTCCCTACGGAGTTGCAGTGTTGCTAGGTTACGAGATACCTTGTTGGGCTCGTTATCGAATCGAACACGACGCTGAATCTCAAGCAGTTGCTTCACGAATCCATCCCACAGATGTTTCCTCCACGTGCTTTGTTAAGTTTAGGTCGTGCATTATTTCAACCCCTGAGGATCCCAATACTATGCTATTCTACAAAATTTCAAATTATAATTTAAAGTATTCCTCGTGTGATCTCGTATATTATAAAAAAAATTGATTTATATGTTAATAATTAAAAGTGGGTGAGTCTTCGTGCCTTACATGCTGCTTGATATCTTGTCCGAATACATTGCGAAATGTGGTGGTCGGTGTTGTGCTGTAATTTACCGGAGTTCTTGCAGTACATCACCGATTGCTCTGCTTACCCCGATTGTGGGGATCAGCGTGAGTGATATGTATATGTATGTATGTAATTAAAAGTTCGCGCCAAAACGCTAAACCACGTGACTATGGTGACACGTGACTGATGACGTCACCACCAGTCATCTCATCCACGAAATTTCTCTGCTCTGTGATCTCATCGAGCCATCATAAGCCATTCAAAACGTAAAACAAATGAAAGCAAACGTGTGCGATTTCAATGGATATTTCGACAGGTGACGTCACAGGCCGTCTTCCGTCAATTGTGTTTTTACACAAATACTGAAATTTCATTTTATTTAATTTTACATATTATTGTTCAAAAATAAATAAAACAGGGTTATTTCTGGTGTCCTTACATGTAATAATAACATTTAAACAGGTTACGTTATGAGATTTCACATCAGTGGAAGACACTATTAAATGTGTTTGTCGACTTAGGGTAGTTTCTTGTAAAATTTTAACGACGTTTGAAATGTGTCCGATTTGCAGTAAACACTGTTTAACACTTCACTGGGTTCTTTTAGGTATGGTTTTAATGTGGAACTGAGAATCGAGCAGCTTACAAATGAAGAGTCCAAACTCCAGTAAATTACATTTTGATAGTGTTTATGCCCTTAATATAATTTCATTTCTTCGGCGTTACGCCCCATCACGCTGGCATAAATCTATTGTAAAATCTTCACTAAACTATTTTTGACGCTCATCTTTTGAAGTGCTAGTGTGAAGTGAAAAGGGGAGTTGAATGGTTCAATATGATTGTGATTTAATTATTCTCCTCTAATGGTATTAAGATGAGTTTGAATAAAAAAATGTTGAAAAGACTTGTGTGTGCTTTACCATTGAAAATAATCCGTTATGATTATTAAAACTTAAATTTTCATACTTTATGAATGCTAATGATAAAGTATAAGTTTAACTATTTTATGATGAAGGTTGAGAACGCGTGAATAAAAAGTAGATAGATAGATAGACAGACAGATAGAAATTCTTTATTTGCACAGAATCATAAGATGAATAGATAGAGCAAAAAAGCTTTTTCTGGCAGTCGACCTTTGGGAGATGACGAGAAGATGCAGAATATAAAGAATAAAGGGTAGTGCAGATTTAGAATGACGAAAAAGAAGACTAATAGGATACTAAAATCTACATATAATACATATAAAAGTAGTATATCTTTTTAAATCATTTGCTGAACAAAGGAAAAAGCCTATAACTGGAATAACATAAAAAAACTTATGGCGTTTGTCAGTCTTTCTGTCTGTTTATCCGCCCAACTCCACCTAAACGATTCAGCCGATCGAAATTTTGTTGGTTCACTATGAGCTCACCACACACCAATTTACAACTTCCTAGAGAACTGACAACAAACTTCAGTGGCAATTTTTCACGTCCACTCCTCGTAAACAGTTAGGCCCATCGGGCTTATACTTTGTAGGTCAATCTTATGTTCAATAGCTTGCGAAACACATTTCCTAGAAGGACTGACAAGAAACTTCGCTGAACTGTTTTCAACATCCGACTTGAGTATCGTGAAGCCTGTTGCGACAAGACTGGCGTACATCCATCCACCTCGTATATAAATAAATGGCCACGTTTCTCATTTAAAATGATGAGACCTGGTATTTTTTTTTCATTTATTGAAATTAGTTGATAAGCATATATTATTCTTGATGTGAGAAGAATTCTGCCTTCTTTGACCAGCACCAACCCCTGAGTGGACTCTCAACATTCGCATAGTAAATAGTATGAGTATGTGGGACCCCTCCAAATTGTTTCAATGACCATCCATAACAAGAAGTCTATCGAGAGGATCTTCCTAAAAACCTCTACATTTACATCAAATGCTTTATGAGTAGACACAGATAAATGTTTACTTGTAATTATTATTATGTCTCATCAATTCTCAAATGATGTAAGTATTTGTTTGATTTCTTCAAGTGTAGTTACTGTTCCACTCTTCCTGATTATTAATATTAATTTTGTCACAGTAATCGTCGCGTCGTCGGAGAGACCTCTGTGTATCTACGTACATATTATGATGTGCTCCAATCACGAATGTTGTCTCGTCTGTGTAATCGTCCATCGGACGGTGCTTTGCGTCCCCTTACACTTACATTGTACTGTATACATATTAGTATCTTGTGCAAGGTGTCAACCAGCGTGTCGAAACTTAAACGATCGAGTGCGAGTAACGAGAGAGAAACACAATATATCTACTTGACTTCACTCGCTTCCTGTCCCCCTTCTATGGTCACATCACCTGTCAATATCAGCTATAGATGACAGTGACAAGATAGTGAATTCAATACAAAATGTCTGTGCTTCCCTCTCGCACTTGCTCGACGATGTGGCTTTGACAACGACAACGACCATAGTAGCCCCTCTGGAAGCTGTGAAGTGTCAAAAAAGTTCTCCTCTGGAGTTCAGTTCTTCTCACTCATCGGCCTAATAGTGAATGAGAAAGCAGGCAGGTGATTGACAGAGCTATTGAGTGGGTTGTCCTACTCATTAATGCTCGATATCACAATTGAGCTTCACGTCATGGAGGAGCGTCTGTTATTTGTCCACTTCGCGGCTTCCAGAAAGGTCTTGAAGTTGCCTATGGTCCGTCGCGACATAGTCGTCTCTGTTTCTGTTGACCTCGCTCTTGATCGTGTCGGCTTTCATCACGCCGGTGTGCCATCCCCGGATCATCGATACGCATCAGCGTCGTACGGCCGCACGTCCCGTACGCAATTGAAATGAAATTATTTCAAAGAGAGGTCCGCGAAACTGGAACGGACCTACCGCTACACGCGCCATCACCGTACCGCGCCGGTCGCGTTACTTACAGTTAACCACAAAGTTAACTGTCATAAATAGTTAAGATTTTGTACATCTTTAGGTATTCTATAAACCTTTAGGTTATAACTTATTATTTATACCTATTTTAATTAAAACATTATTGAATAAGTAAATATAATTAAAATTTAAAAATAAAATTATACCAAAAAATTAATGTAAACGTAAATGTAAATGGGAGGGGCCGGGCTCTCGTGTGGGACGCCAGCCACGTGCGTCGACTCGACACCCAAGCCTTCTCGTACGTCGGGCGCACGAACTGCAGCGCCTGGCGCTGGCTATCCGGCGGGGGAACGCGGCTGGGGTAATGGGCTCACTCCGGGGCCACGAGGACAGGATGGAGGAAGTATACAACATTTTGTAGGTTTGTATTAGTTTAGTTTATTCTTTTTAGTTGAGGATTTTTTTTGTTTGATTTTCCTTGCTTAGCATGCAAGTCGCTTAATCTGAAAAATACGGAAAAGAAATAAAGAAAAACGTCGGAACCGGGATTTGAATCCAGGATATTTGGCTTTGCTGCCACTGCAATACCAACTTCGCCACCCGGACCATGACGTGTTCTCTTCAATTTGTTGCCGTATTCATCTGGATCTTCTTAACACTCACTCAGATTTTCGGACGTATTTTCTTTATTTGTTTTCCGTATTTTTCTGATCAAGAGTCAATAAGCCACTTGCAAGGAAAATCAAACAAAAAATTTCCAACAGATTATTTTTGTTTTTTCTCAGTTTTCATTCATCGGAGCGACGGTTAAGATAGTTTTCAGAACTTGATCATGTTGCCATGATGCAGGCAAGAAGAACTGAAGCAGCTCATAAGGCCACTGCGCCCCTGAAACATTCTTTATTACCGGGTCATTTTGCTCCCTATGAAAATTCATGGGTCTTCTTTACAAAAAAAATTAAAATAGGAATGCAGATGTTTTTAATATTTGTATGCTGTATAACTTTTTTTTTATGGATTGGATGGCTATTTCACCTAATACGCCAGTTCTTCTGGTACCAGTGATGTCACGTTGGTGAGTTATGTAGGTGTTGCCATGTCAGCACTTCCATCAATTCCAGCCGGGTCGTCATAAGCGTTAAAATATTCTGTACCGATTTGCGCTACAACGCCGAAGGTAAACGCCTATTAGTAGGAAATACATCCAACATTATAAAGTATACGATGATGCATATCGTCTTGTTTCATATAACCGACTTACGATGCCAGTGCCATTGGTGTCATTACGTCAGTATAGTTGGATAGGTATAGAATTATTCTAGATTTTTCACTATACAGGTTGTTCCCAACAAATGTTCCATAGTTTAGGTTTGACCATAGATGCATGGACCATTCAACCTAACCAGTGGCGTGCCTAGGGTTTTCAGGTTACGCATGCCCTCTTTAAAAACATATCATTATTACCTGTTTCTGTAGA
>WYDE02089408.1:0-11784 GCA_009867175.2 Adela reaumurella
AATATAGAAATAAAATACATAGTTCTTAATAAATAAACACAACAAAAAGGTAATACTGCTTACATATACGTACATATCAACCTATTTATCAATTCAGTATTGTTATATTATACTAGGATTTGGGCGAATAACGCAGTAAGTACAAATAATAATAAACGTTTAATTTCAGAAAGCAGTCGAACACTAGCCAACGAACGCAGCTTTGTGAATGGTTAAAATTTAAAATTGCACATGATTTTTTAAATCACACTTGAGGTTCTTGCAGAGTTCATGATCATGCATGACTCATGAAGATGGAATAATATGATATTTTATGTAATATGTCGTTCGTGACATTCGTGTTTTCATTAGGTACCGGTTTCAGTGCTAAGAACACTGATATGTAATAGAATTAGCGTACTATTGTGTCTGTTCCGATATGAAAAGTCTTTTCGCATGTATTATCTTTAGATGTCTGATGCGACCACGTCTACCAACACTGGCTAAATTTAGATATAACCTTGCTTTTTATCGTGTTTTAGATCGTTAGTCTCTCATGATTATTTATTGAGTTTAATGGCTATAAAAAATTTTAGCTTCAGGGCTGCTTTGACTTGTAGCAGAGCAGAGATCTGCGTATATAATCTATAATCTAATGATTTATTAATATATTATTTAGTTAGAGCTCGTCGTCTGCCATTTTCTATCTACTGCTTGATGTAAAAGCCTCGCCTAAGACCCACCATCCAATAAGCAATAACCCTCGCTCACTCATTTTCTCATTCTGCTGGTTCCTTCTAATATTATGTATACCTATGTATAATTGTAGGCAACGGCACAACCTTGTGATCAATTCGTCATTGGGCTATACTATTTGATACCCATCTACACACTCCCAGTTCGTGGTGGTCTTCTATTTCTGTCGTCGTTATGAACTTCGGGAAGTTCTTTCGCTCCAGATTCTTATCCTCCATTTCAGGAGTATCCTTTCCAAATACTGACATCTAGGGAACGCACGCACATTCCTCCGCTCTCGTTCTGATCCAGCTCTATCACGTTTTTAACTTCGTCCTGGGGGTCTACCGTGATATTATCACATGAGCTAGTGAAGAGACATCGCCACGATTTCAACCAATCAGACTGGCGATGTCGAGTGATCTCGTGTGCGTTAACGCATACGATTGGCTGAAATCTCTTCACTCACTCGAGTGATATTACGCTGGTAGTAGGGCAGAAGACTGGTTAAAATGTACGGTGCGATCGAATTTGCCAGTTAAAAGCACTCACCATCGTAAGGTCGAGAAGTGGCTTCGAGACACATGAGAATACTGACGTGAAATGTGAAGGCATGAGTACAATGTTGATTATCTTATCTAAAAAAATATCAGACAAGCGTGTAATAGTTAATGATAAAAGAGGATGATTGCCAATACTCTACCATCGAGTGCGACGAATGGTTATTTAGATAAATTTGGTATATCGACAAGGTAGGTGTGCGCCAGGCCAGTCTAGTAGCATGCTTCGAGATTCTCGCGATGGGTGTTGAAAATTTTCCAGCGAAGTTTCTTGCTAGTTCTTCCAGGAAGTTGTAAATTGTTGTGTGACGAGCTATCCCTACTATTATAAAATGCAACCTCTGGCGTCCTCAGTAGTCAGTCAGTCCTGTCTGTCCGTATAAAAGTATTTATAACTCGAGAATCCCTGGACCGTTTTTGATGTGGTTTATGTCTACGTAAAGGTTAATTATTCCCATCACATATAGGCTACTTATTATCACGATAATTAGTATAGGGGGCGAGCAGAGATCTGAAATAAGAGAGAGGTCGGACTATAACGCGGTCGGATCCGCGGGCACAGCTAGTTGGTATATATAATAAACTTAAACATTTTCAGCCCGATTAGCTGAACCGTTTAGGCAGCGACAAGGTGGATGGATGGTCAGAGCGTTTAGGTGTTGTGCGGACAAACAGACACCAAAAGTTTTTTATCCTAGCCGAGGAAGTGATTTCGCTACGCTGAGTCAATCACTAGGTTGCTAAATTTTATGGTGGAATATTTAATTGGAAAGTGACAACCCTAGGAGATGCCGTATAAGCACAGCACTTGCTGGCTGACAGTATGATTGGTAACTTGTAAGTATTCATCGCTTTACTAAGTACCAAACAAACGTATGTCGTACTACGTGTAAAACATTGAAAGGGTCCAGCCAGGCTCGACTGACATAGATAGTTACCTATTTGAAGGTAACTACTCAGCCTTACTACCGGGTTAACACTAGACGACTGAGTGAAGAGACCCCGCCGGCTGTCTTTGCCCCGCCGCATATTAGTATTGTCTAGTACGTGAGTTTTTGATTTGGCGAGCTATTTTTTCTGCTAAGTTTTAATCCTTATAAATTTTCGTCGACCTTTTGACACGGTCTTGTAGATAATTTTATCTTCTTTACCGAACAAGAAATTTGACTTATGTAACCAGATTGGTTTACGAGATATTTGAGTTTATGTCAAGGTCGGCGCTCGACACCGCGGCGCGCGAAAAAGTCTAGTTACATCCGTCAAATTTCATGTTCCGTAAAGAAGATGAAATTATCTAGAAATCCGTGTCCAAAAGTCTACGAAAATTTATAAGGATTAAAACTTATCAGAAAAAAATTAAAACTCGCCCCCCGCCACGATTTCAATCAATCTGGCTGACCGTGTCGAGTGCATTAACGCTTAAGATTGGTAGAAATCTCTTCACTCACTCAGGTGATGTTAACCCGGTAGACCCACTGTTGCTATAAAATTACGTTTACGAGCAGGTTTAGCGCATGGGGGAGGAATACAATTTTTTTTATTTCTAATTCAGTGAACTTACCTTAACGTAGGTCAAATAATTGTCATATTTATATAATAACTATATGTGATTTTTATAATTTTCACTCTTATATATATGTACTTTCTGGATGATAAGCGTTTACAAACCCCTCCAAAATATTTGTATATGTCATTTCTGTATATGTGCATGTGTCAAGATCAAAGCCCCGTGGTGCGTTCTGGGGAAAAAATGTTTACCTGAGCATATATTTTAGGTTTAGGTATTTATAAAATGTATGGAGAAAGCATTTTTTTTTATTTAAATTTTTTTTTAAAGTTATTAACTCGTAGTATCGGATAAGAAAGATTTTGAGCTGACATTAGGACGTGACCTAATGCCTATTTTTTTGGTTCATAAATGTTTTGACCCCTCCATGCAAACCATAAAAATTAATGGGAAGGTCGACATTTTTTCTCAAACAAATTGAAAAATTCCTTCAAGTTCGTGTTCGACACAACGTCCCTGGTTTGAATTATCACCCCTATGCCCGAGACCCCCGTAAATATAATTATCATCATCAATACTTACTAATAATAAATCTGTTAGGGCTGATCATGAAGGTACGTTACTTTGGTTTTAAGAGATGAGTGATTTTTTGAAATATTTTCTGAATGTATGTATGTACGTATGTGTGTGTATTCCTCCATTACTCCTAAACCTATCATCCGATCTCAATTAAACTTAGTACACACACATTTAACTATACGTGACACACGATAGACTACTTAAGATATTAAGTTTTGTTTACGCTAAGATGTGGTTCTGGTTCCCATACGAAACGACATGTTTTATTGAGCGCGGTGGCGTAACAAAAAAGTGGTTGGTACAGATACTTATGTAATCGGCCATTTAATTTCCAATTCAGTGACGTCTATTTTGAAAGCCTAGTCTATCTGTTGTTTTTCTTTCTCTGGTTGTTCGCTTGATTGTGCAACTATGGAGTCTCTCAGAACCAGGTATCGCAACCAATTGCGTAACTGGTTTCTCAGCTGGCGTCCTAGTGAGATATAGCCCTGACGAAGACACGGGTGAGAGATCCGTGGCTCGTTCTCCCACCAATATTGTAATATCGGGATCATGATATCACTAGTTTTGGGCTCGTGGAGGATCTACAAACTTAGTAAGTACATCTACACATGTAAGTAATTGCATAATATGTGGATGTAGTATACAGCTCATTTTATAGGATGAGTAAAATCCTGTTTCGGATACGCCAAGATGTGGCTCCCATACAAAACGACATGTTTTATTTAGCACGACACGTCGTCGCCAAGACCAAGTCAAGTCATTCAGGTA
Organism: Adela reaumurella; assembly: GCA_009867175.2. Classification (NCBI taxonomy): domain Eukaryota; kingdom Metazoa; phylum Arthropoda; class Insecta; order Lepidoptera; family Adelidae; genus Adela; species Adela reaumurella. The sequence goes on from WYDE02089408.1 coordinate 4,132, forward strand.
GAAACTTTTTAAACATTTGTAACGTACAGAATAATTATTTAATTTATTTTTATTTTTTAAATCCTGTTAAGGGCGTAGAAAAAGCCATGTTTATAGAGCTTAAGCACATATCCAATAAAACTTGTTACCTAAGATGTGTCTTCCATATAAAATAATACACGTTAACTTGATTGATTGAACTGATCACAACGATATTATGAACCTACAACTACTCGATGGAGATTCTCAACCCTGTGAATTCTCAGGAACTTCTGGCACACTCGACAACGTTGCAATTTTATGTTCCTATAATATTACTACGAAACCTGAGCAACCCCAAGCTATGCAAGGGGACGAGGCTGTTGGTAAAGTTGTTACAAATACACGAGCATTCTCACTGGTTGCTACCGTGGTGTGTTCGTATTCTTTACTATTAGGAATCCCTCTCATCCCAATGAACTATCCGCCAGGATAAAGCGTGGATGCTTCCACGAGAAGCATCTATTTCCCATTACTTTCTATGACTCCATCTAAGCGTTTCCGTGCGAGCGCGTGTGCACTATGTTAAACTTTGACAGACATTTTTACACATAGCGGGAGAATACTGACCCTGGTGTCGATCTACGTACAGTACTATCATCTGAAAGCTTTACACCGAAAATAGAGACAAATTCGAAATCTCTTACATGACATAACATTGACGCCGACCACAGAGTAAAAGGAACTATGGAATTTTGTCTCTTTCCAGTGCAATGGTTTGAACATACACGTGTGTACGAGCTGCTTCACTCACGGAGAGTTGAATATTGCTTGCTCTAAGGTGCGCAGGAGCAGTAGTAACGATATGTACATTTGCGCTCCCACAACACTTAATGTTATCTATAAAGAAGTATTTTAATGCGGTAAGAATGCGATTCTTACTTGAGTGTGATCACAGCCATATGACGAACAAATGGAAGTACGTACTGATGTAACATACTTACTTAAGAAAATACCGATCATATTTTTATTATATACATCCATACATCATTTACCCAACAACAACCTTATATATAACCTTAATAAGGGGGAAAGGTAGCGATAAATCGGCAAATTGGGCCCGTCCGTATTTAATTAAATTGACCTCATTACCATTCTGGCATGAAAAAACTCTATTCTTGCCTTTTGTAATTAAGTAATATGGTGAATCTTGGTGTCCTGGTTTATAAAAATACGGACGGGCGGTTTGTTAAAATTTTTATTACATATGAAATTAGGGTTTTTGTCGAACTGGCCACTTGGTTTAGAATTTAGTGATTCATTTGTTTTCGAGTCATTTTGTTTTTTCTTTGACATCGGTCTGTTCTCAATGTAGAAAATTAGAAATATTGCGTTATTTACGAATATGAGTTTTATCGTGGCACCAGTGCTGCAGAAACAGCTAGAAGGAATAATGACGTGTATGGGTAGCTACTTTAAAAGAAAACACGGTACGTTTTTGGTTCCAACATTTTCGTTCTGGAAATTATGACCTACAGAAGGGTCTTGGTAGCAGAGGTTTCAATTTTTATAAACTTAAATGTGAATAACTTCTACTTTTTTTCATAACGGTGGGCAATAATCCTCTCGCCCCTGGGTCCTCTAATGTGAAGTGGCGGCACGCCCGAACACGTACAGGTGCACGTGCTCAGATGTGTCAGGTGGACCCGGGAGTCGAAGACCACTTCTGGGCGGTAGTAGAAGCCGTAGGTACGCAGAATAGGACACGGCTCTGATCGGTAACGACACGCGCGTCGCGGAACGTACGGCACAAAAGAGTGATCGGGAAAGGTCGCCTTGCGAACTCGTTGAACTGGAATTGCTGTGCTGATGTCAGTTGTGCGTGCGGTGGTGTATGCTACGCGCGAGACTGCGCGTGATAGAACGCGTACATTCTTAATTCGGTTTCACAAAGCCCTCAAATCGTTGCCGAGCTCTATATTAGCGCGCTCCTCGCGTTCGGCGTTCAAACGAGTAGGCTGCAGCACGTGAAAGCGAACAGCCGTCTCCCTATGGTTGTTGTAGGACTGCCGGCCCGTGTGCATCACAGTGCTCTTCAGGCAGAAGTATTTAATGGCGTATGTGAAGCCCTTCTTAAATTCGACGTTAGAGATGCCGTACACCACGTTGATAATACTAGATCGGAAGATGTACGTCAGCCAACTGAGTATGTAGAATGTTCCATCTGACACTCGCAAGTCGAACGCCTGCACAATGAGGGCGGGAGCTGTGGTGAAGACGAGCGTGCAGAAGTTGCCGATGTTGATGATTGCTAGATTCCATTCGCGGTTCATGATGGGCGGACGACGCGTCTTAGGCGTGACGAAGTGTCGTTTAGCCGCAATGGATGTGCGTATTTGGAAAAAGGCGTTAAAAATAGTCGGAAGGGCAAACATTATTATGAAGGTGCAATACTGAAATACTTTGTCCCCGTGAAGCGTCCGGTCGCAGTAAGCCGGTCCCCAAGGGCCGAAGGTGGAGAAGATTGCGTAAATCGTAGAAATAATAAAGCAGACGAAAATCTTGAACATGACGGAGTGGGGAGAATGATGCGAGATGTGGTGGCCCGATTTGTCCTGCAGCCTCCAGAAGTCATCGAGGGATACGAACTGTTGGCATAAAAGTACGACCATATCTGTATAAATAGTAAGAAGTAGAGGTGGCGGTTATTTACGATAAACAGTTTCGAAACCATTATCAACGGAATAACCAAAAACCGTTATTACACGGTAAAATAACTATTTATTTTTAAAACTGTTCACACGAAACTAACTATGTATCAACCTGAAACTGTTTATCGGCCAAAAACTATTTATCAGAAAAAAACAATAAATGACTATTTATTTAATATCGACAAATATCTTAATAACTGACGAATTAATAATAACCAAAAATAACGAATAACCAAACATAACTAAAACCGAGCCCACATATGAAACTATATATAATAAATAATTTTAAAAACTTTTATTTAAAATGTGATAATTAGTTTTAGTTGGTTATTCAAGAAACACTTTAGTATCCAACTCTAATAAGAGATAGCTCTGAATATACATTAATACTATCACGCCTCTTCCCCGGAGGGGTAGGCAGAAACAATAGAGCGCCTTTTTACATTTTCCTGGCATGAATCCTTTGCTTCATCCACCGTAATACACCGCTTCATACATGCACTTCCGTTAATGGTTACATATTTGGTCATGCCCTAGGGCGGCAACATTCAACTCTACATTCCACATTCGCTTCATTATTTGTATGGTCATACTCTCTCCATGAGTCCAAACCATCTAAGCTTTATCTATCCTTGTAGCTATGTCTTCTTTCAATGATACACCACGTATTTTTCTCAGTGACCGCATTTCAATTGCATTTATTCTACTTTCATGTCGCTTCCTCCATACCAAAAATTCACTGCCATACGTAAGTGTAGCGACTAGGACGCTATTATCAATAGCCGTTAGTGCAGTGGAATTAATCACCTTAATGATCAGGATATTATTCAAAGCACCATTCACGCTATTTCTTTTGATCACTCTCCTTTCAATATCTAAATCTGAAGAAACAATTTAATATATTTATGTAAATTATTGATTAATCTTATTACTTGGGCACGAAAAATCTGATGCGTCCATTCTTAGAATGAAAGTAACGTTACAATGGGTATAAATGTCAACTGCGTCATCCATACTTGACATTTGCACCCTTAATTAAAAGTTTAGTGCAAGAATAGGTACTCACCATGAAAATCAAGTACTTGTAGGAGGTGCCCATTCTGCTTATGAAGAGTTGTAGCTGGCAAGTGGCAAAGTCGTTGCCTTTCTTGCTAATTATGACCACCATAGATGCCGGCATGAAGAAGAGACAGTCTATGATGTCGCAGAAAGCCACCGTTCCAAGGAAACTGTTGCCTGAAAATAAGTGTCATTTAATCAATTATATTAAATGCAAGCGTAAACAAGACCGAAGCTAAGCACTGCCGAGCGTGGTCAGTTAGTGGATGGGTGACCGCTTGACTGTCGATACTGGCAGCGATTCAGATTCCATATAAAACTGTCAGTCCCTTTCCTCTCCTTACAAGATGGTTGGGTTTAACCCGCCCGGTTTGTACGATCGCACTGTAGGAAGTTTGGTCGAAACGGCTAAGAAAAACAGTTCGTGTTTGTCGTCCAGCCATATTACCGGCGTAATATCACTGGAGTGATATTACGCCGGTAGAGGCACGTTCAGAGTATGCGGCTCAATAAGGGGGAAGCGGGGCATAGCACCTACCTAATTTACCAATATGTAATTGACTAACATTAGGGGTGCCAAAAATACTAGTGGTCTAAGGTGATATTGTCCACCGTGTCAGTTTATAAGTAAAAATGATTAGCCTCAGACCCTGCTAGCATGCATAGGCAGAACAGAAAGTTCAAGATAAAAAACAGGAAAATAAGTAGTTTTACTTTCAATCTAGAACAAACGTACCCGAATACAGTGGGTAGTGCAAAAAAATATACGCTAGTGAGCTGGCTTGGCACTGGGCTGAGTGCAGTTTCGCGAGGCTATGTGGCTGTGACTGCATCGAATGCACCGTGACTATCGCATAAAGCTGCCGACCTATTGGTGCATATTGAAAAGCGCGTGCACGCGTCGTGAATTTTGTCAATCAACACTCACCGGCACGGAATGTTGCCAACTCGTACTTTAAATTATAAAGTTTTTTTTTTTCTTAAAAAAAATTATTATAGTTTTGGGTTTTAAGAAAAGATTTAAGTTGTGTGTCAGATTAGCCAAGCGGGCTATAGCACGCCTCCCAAGAGGGAGGCGCGGGTTCAAACCCCACTGTAAACATAATATTTGTAACTTTAAAATTTGTGCTCAAATGGCTGATGACACTCCGGTGAAGGAAAACATCGTGAGGAAACCCACTTCCAAGTCGGTTGGTCATCGTGGAAGTGTATGACTAAAATCTTCTCATAGCATGTAAACGAGAGAGGTCTGTACCCAGCAGTGGGGCGAATAACATAGCTGCTAAAGAAATAAAGATTTATAGTTTTCATTTTTTGCTTCTCGCATTTCTTACTCATACAATTTCGACCTAACTGGCTTGCACTTCTGACGCTGAATTGGCTCAACGCGCAGTTCGTATAGTCAACGACTCCTTGGTGTCTTGCAAACTTAAACCATTGCAGCTCGGCAGAGATATTGGTTCACTAAGTGTGTTCTATCGGCTGTCCCACGGCGAATGCTCTGAGGAGTTCGAAACGAATCTGACGGCACCGTTTCACCATAGCTCCACGCGTGGCAGACAGGGATGGCATCTCTTAACTGTAGATCTGCCTATTGTGCGAACTAAGCGCTCTCGTATATTACCATGGTTGGCATCCGTCGAACGCAGTCTGACAAATATGAAATGGCACTAACATTTTACAATAATAGTTACTAGTTTTAAAACGACATCTTCATCTAACTGTATTTACGTCAACTCGTCTATTTGTTGCTGGGTCGAAGCAGATTTTCTTTGACTACTCAGGCCCCTGATGCCCTATCGTAATGATACGTACATTATTTTAATTCTCGGTCCAGGCTCTATATAAAACACGAAAACGCGATTGAAATCCATTTAGTAATTTTTGCATAAAAAAAAATATTTCTAATTTTCTTTTACTGCTCAGTCCCGTGATTTCGAATCGTGATCATGTACCCTATTATAATTCTCGGCTTTCAGGCTACGTAAAACAGAAAACGAGATCGAAATCCGTTTAGCAGTTTTTACGTGATGAAAAAACAAACAAACAGACATAAAGATAGAAATTCTACAAATTGTATTTTCGAGTCCTATATCATACGGGGAGTCCTAAAAATACTACCAAATCAAAATTGAATCAATGTACAATTTTCCATAAAAAAGCTCGCCATTTGTACTCCTTTATTATATAAGCCTTTGTTTTTTTTATTAATAATTGGTCTGTCTTGAATGTCTTTACCAACCATAGACTCTTGGAACTCTGGCCACTCACCCCATAAAGCCTTTTTCAAATGTGATTAATTGTGAACACTTCGAAAAAGTATTTCACGTGAAAAATGTTATGCTTATACGCTGAAAATATCGAAAACTTCGAGAGTAGGACCTCAATAGTCATTTGAAAAACTTAGAGCAACTTGCACGTATCTTTAAATAAAATTAAAACGCTAATTTTTATTATAGTGACATTTATAGTAAGCGATTGTATGTCAATTTTTGATTATAAATTAGCATGTCAAAAATTTAAGGTTGTTGCAAGTGGGCCTTAGAACCCAAAAATTTTAAATACGGGTTGATAACTTTCCGTGCCGGTGAGTGTATGAGAGCGATGACATCAAATCAAATAGAAGAAAGAAAGAAAATATGTTTATTTTCTCACAATTTAAAAGAGTAATAAATATAATACAATATAAATAGTATAAAGTAAATACATAATAATATAATATATACATATATATAAATATCGTAAGAGTATATATGCTCACCAAGCCTGCAAAGCTTCTTCTGTACGAAGATGGAGGTGATGACGCAACCAGCCATGAGACAGCCGGTGAAGCTCAGGACGCCCATGATGGCGAGTATAGCCGGGGCGTATTCCCGATGCAGGGTCACCGGTGATATCGGGCCGTAAACGTCCGAGTGCACCGTGTGGTTCACCTTCATCGCGATGTCCGTCGCCACTTCCCTTCAACAAAAGTCACATTACATATTGTGTTCCTGTTGGATTTAGCATTGTAATTTTATACATTTTTTCAATTACAGAAATGGCTGTGTATTATTTAAAGAGAAGACATCTTTAGTCCGCCATTGCACTTCCTTGTCTTCGTTTATCCTGTTATCTATCTGTAATTTGCTTGTGTGCAATAAAGTATTCATTCATTCATCTTTACTTTTAAACCAGTACTGAGAGTCATTCAGCGAGAGGGGCGTTAAAAGTTGAGGTATTTAAAACCTTCTCCAATTCTTAAAATATAGTGTTAATTGTTTTCTATACATCAATCCTTCTTATACTCAATGAGTGTACATTTGTTCACTGTGCGTGCATATTTGGCATAGCAACAACCAATGGGAACACCAGGGGTATCGCCGAGGGTATCGTGTGTACGCAGTGGGGAGAGTAATGCAACAAACGATAGTACCGGGTCTTTTTATATAAAAATCCACCGATATTACTGTGTCAATAAGCCGTGTGTATACAATAATTCAGGTAACCATGTTACAATCCCAAACAAGACAAAAGTTGGGGCGAGGCCAAAGGCCGAGCTGCGTAAAGTTAAACATTTCTCAAATTCAAACCAAGAAGTAATTTTGGGCGAAACCGAAGGCCGAGCTCCTTGCATTTAACCAATTCACAATCTCAACCAAGAAGAAACTTGGAGCCAGGCTAAAGGTCAAGCTGCGTGCACTCGTAGCAAAATACGAACCAAGAAAAACTTGAGCGAGGCCTAAGGTCGAGTTTCGTAATTTTAACATTTTTTAATTCCAAACCAAGAAGTAATTTTGGAAGTTAAAATACTGTGTAAAAATTTCCTAAATAATGGCGAAACCGCATAAAATCGGTATAAGTATTCGCAAACTTGTGTCTTGGAAGCGTTGAACTCGACCAAATTACTACGGCCCCACTCAGAAATGGAGCCGAGTGTCTGTTC
>WYDE02089519.1:0-11782 GCA_009867175.2 Adela reaumurella
TTACAAACGAATTAAATTATATTACTTGGTTTTATCGTCAGGTAGAACGATTTTCGGGCTATGCAACAACGCCATCTAGAAATAAGACAGAATTTGCGAGGGACGCAAATTTGTATGAGTATTAGCAGTCTATATATCTTTCCTAGTCTCTGCTTATATATAACACACTTAATTAAATTATTATATTCCAATTTGCTTTCGAAAATGGGTTGCGGAGTAGCTTAGGTGGCGAGCGCACGAGTCTCACTCGAGAGGTCGTGGGTTCCATAATTGGTATGTATACGCACAATTTTTCTGGATTTTAAAAACTCGGTGAAAATTAGTGTGCAAAATTACAATGCACTCCGGTGAAGAAAAACACCGTAAGGAAAACTGTACACTAACAATACGAATGTGTTGTACTGTATAAAGGTTGGTGTTTGTGGCGGGGAAGGGTGGTTTTCCGCGTGCGAAACCGCGGAATAGAATAAACAATTTTATAATAATTCTATAAAACGAAATATAACCTTGAATATCTCAATAAATAAGCCTTCAATTAAAAAAATGTGAATCAATAAAAGTTTATTGCATTTCTTTTTAAAACACGAATCTGCAAAAAAAATTATAAATGTCATAATTTTTAAGTTTAGGCCACGCCCAACGAGCGACCAGAACATTGAGATTAAACATCCAGGCGCAACCCATCGAAATAAGAAGACTTATCTAGAACTCCACACCAACGCAGCTGAGCTCATTCCTAATCCTGATTCATTCCTAAACCCAACTATCCATATTGGCTGAAGGTTGAATTGGAAACCGGCTGATGAAGTTCTCTCCATTACTTTTAACATAGTTAGAGCGAAGGCTAAGCTGTTTTTATAGTCGGTAGGCGTTTGACCCCAGTCGTGCTTGCAGCATCGACTGAGTCTCAGACACCGCGTGATCGAGCACCACGTCTACTCAACAGCCTACAAGTTTCATCATTGGACAACGAAAAAGTCATCTCTAAAAAAGAATACATGGAATAATATACAGAAAGCAAAGAAGAGAGACGTCAGCAACGCAGCAACGCTCATTCCAATATATCCCCAGTATCCCATCTTTCCACATACTCGTAATAGGGTTCAGGCTGAAACATAAGCCGGTCGATTATCTCACTTTCCCACCCATCCTGGAGCGTATCTTCCTGAAAACCTTAATAATTAACGCGCCTCCTGGTGTCTTCGGTTTTACACCGTTGTGGGAGAACTCCTGGTTGGGAGGTGCAGAAGTGCAAGGTCAAGAGTATTTGATTTTTTCATAATTATAGTAGGTACTTATGGAGCTATAAAATTTGTGGTTCGTAACTATAACGTAATGCACGTTAGAGCTGCTAGATTATTTATTATAAGTACATGATTTTACGTAAGACCGAGAATCTCTAGAGAAATCAGCAAATAGAGATCCAATGAGTGTTGCGGGAATAGCGTCTGTCTGCATTCGGCAGTATCGTTCTGCTTTTTCGAGTTATCTCATATTTTCCCGATCTTAGTATATTTCGCAGAGCAGCTACTTCGAGAGCTACTTAATAGATGGAGTGAATAATTTCTGACACGTGTAATAATGTAATGCGCGTTCCAAGGTGAACATATGTATTTTTAATCTGAATCTTGAAATAGTACGTACAATCGCACATTGAATAATAGTTCCGCGATACAACTAGGTGTATCCTTTTCACATAAATACCTCACCATAACCAGATTGTGATACTGATTAAAATGAAACATATGGAGGGATGTATGTTTTTATTGATTTATAAAAAAAATATTTTAAATTTAAATTGAAGTAGATTTATTTTCTAGAAGTGCTGTCCTGATAATTTTAATATTGTACATTTAAACACGGGTCAGTATGTCGAGGGCTGCTCATTTGCTCTTAGTAAAATAAGAGGAAAATAATCGTTTATGTTTAATTGGCTGACCGAAGCGAAGCCAAGCTCGACTAGGACTAGAGTAAGTAATAATTTCGTGTCTGTTTGTCCGTCTTTCTGTTTGTTTATCCGCACAACACTCCTAAACAGCTCAGGCGATCGGGCTGCAATTTTGTAATTTCATTCTGTATGTCGATAGCTCGCTACACAACACTTTTCGCTACTTAAAAAAACTGCGAAGAAGCTTAACTTACATTTTTTCTATGCCCATAGCGTGTATCGCGAAGCCTGTTACAATACTGGCGTGGCGTACCTACATCTACATCGGCTGGAATTGATGGAAGCGCTGACATGGCACCTACCTACATAACTCATCCAGGTGTCTCGGCCGAAATCACTGAACATTATATACGAATATGATCAGCTAACTATTGCCCGCCTCTCCGCTCGCGATAATTAAATATTTCCACGCTAGCTAGCGTACTTGCAAACAATAGGTACCTACACTTAATAATTCCACCGTGATATTTTCATCTACAGTAGCATTTATTAGGATTAGGACGATCGAAGCAAGTTCTGTCATTATTCCACAACTATTCAAGTTACAATTTACGAAATAACTACTGAACCTATACTTAGACTTGAAATTTAACATACATATTCCGATTATGTGTTATATATAGATGTAAAATAAAGAGCTATTTAAAACAAACATTTAGGATAAAAATCTATATAATAAGATTGAAAAACCAGAACGAGACAAAAAGCGCGATGGCGCTCTACGAAATTTGGGGAACACTTTTCACTCGAACGTGGCACAATTTCTCGGGAATAAGTATGCAATTCGATTCCTTGACCTCGGGAATTGGGAAAAAATCAATAAAATATGATAATTCGTGTGTAATTTTTGTATTACGAGCGAAATAAAATTCTCATATTAAACTCATAAAAGAAAACGGAACCTCGGTTGCTATGCGACGACGGCTGTCAGACCACTGCAATGTTGCAACATTCAAAATTCGGAATTATCTTATCGTAGATTTATGGTAAATTATTTACTAATATAGTCCGATAGATCTTTGTGCGTCCGGAATTTTATCGGAACTAAACGGTAGCCATACTAAAAAAAATTAAATGTTAGCGATAACGCGATAGTGGCGCCGCCCCCAGCCAGGTGCAATCTATGTCGGACTATAACTTTAAATTTCGGTAGGTTTTCCGCACGATGTAGGTGCAATGAGGGGTTTTCGTTTGACAATTCCCATCAAGTTCTGCCGTTGCACGATGTAGAAAATGAACGATGACCGCACTGGCAAGAAAATATGAAGCAAAAATTGACGGCACTTTTTTAGTTCGGCGCTGCATTCTATGAGTGTCATATAAGAACAAGACATTTGTCCTACGATTATATTGGCACTTATATGCCGTCATTTTTTGCTTCAATTTTTGCTGTCAAACAGCTTATAGTCAGAGCACCATTCCTTTTCTACATCGTGTTCTGTTGGAAACAGATGGCTCTGTGACATACATACAACCGAAGTCAAAGTTAGCTCTACTATTATAAAATTTAACGTCTGGCGTCCAAAGTAGTCAGTCATTACTGTCTGTCCGTTTATAACTCGATAATTTCAGGACCGATTTTGATGCGGTTTATGTCTACGTAAAGCTTAATTCTTCCCATCACTACTTATTATCACGTTAATTCGTATAGGGGGCGAGCAGAGAGCTGAAATATGAGAGAGGTCGGACTATAACGTTGGCGGAGCCGCGGGCACATCTAGTATTCAATAACAGTAACGTTTTAACAATTTATACTCAGTAGCAAGATCTATTAGCAAGGATAAGCACGCCAGCGACAGGAGAAACATATAATGTAACATAGACAGGCAAGACATAGATTAAAAAAAATATGAGGTAAGTAGCTAATGAGCACATAGATTTAAAAGAAAATCTTATCTAAATGTAGATAAAGCTCGCTGTAACAATGTAAGCTCGGCCGTCGACACGCCGCGGCGGGGGCGACAGCGGGACGTCTCGTCGGCGGCGGTGGGGCGGGCGGGCGGCCGAGGCGACGACGACGGGCACTATGGTCATTAATTTTCTTCGCGCCCACTTTGCCGGTTTTATATTTTAGCTAAGCGAAAACATCGTAAACACGACGACACTTTTACATGTTCGCTATCGCGGAATGTCATTGTTGGTGCATGTTTTTTTTTATATTTTTAAATAAAAATACTCTATCTCGCCGGGAAGCTCGCGCATAGGGCGGGGCGGGGCGGCGGTGGGCGGCTTTCGGGCGCGAGCGGGGGAAGTACCTTATTATGCTTACATGTCGAGCGGCGTTATCTCCGCGATCTTTGAATACACTAAACACTTAACATTCCTGCGCCCGGAGCGTGGGCCTCTCGGGCGAGTCCTTCCACGCCCGCGCTGTCTCAGCACAGCAGCGACTAAATTAAAAAGTGTACGAAGTATGTACGACGTACGTACCTCGTACACGTAAAAAGCCGGCCGTCCACCGTCGTCGCCCCGAGCGTCTTTATAAATATTTCTCCTAATAGATAAATCCGCAAAACAGTTCTATTGTTCGCCGGACACTCTGTCCTCGGGCTGCGGCCCGCGGCCAGTCATTGTTCCCGCCCGACATCCACGCTAAATGCACCAATATCACCATCACTCAAACACGCTATTGTTTATTTATAGTGCGCCTTCATCGACGCGACAGACGCTTCAAGAAAAACATTCCTGAAACTCACTCTTCCTAGTAGGAAACAAACGCAAACAAAGTAGGAAGTTCCTACTTTGTTTGCGATCAAATGAAATAAGACATAGACTTCGACTATACCTGCACTCAGAATATCTATACAAAATAAATATATTTGTGAACGTTAGATATGTACATACAACAGCGAGAGCGATCTCGGAATGGACGGGCTTGATTATATCCGGCATTGAACTAGATAGCGGAGGTGTTGGATTGAAGCGAGAGCTCACACAAAAATATAATAACAGCGCGTGAGTCATCTAATCTAAGAGACGCCTCGCGCCTCGCCGCGCCGCGCCGTCCGCGCTCGCGCCTCCTATAATCAGTTCCCATCCAGCAGATAAAACGTTGGAGGCAGGCAACGGCCGGCTCTGCAGTCGCGCCGCGCCGAGCACTTCCACTTTAATTAGGTAGCAGCCGGGAGACTCGTGCGATCGCCTCGCTTCCTGCTCCTTTAACGAATGGCTCCGAACGTTCGCTTTGTTTCAAATTATCACGAAACACACGCTCCCGAGGATTAATTATTATTTCTTCCTCCGGTGCGCACGGCAGCCCGCGCGCGCCGCGCTCGGCCGCACCTAATCCGCGGCGAGGGGGCGCGCCCGCGAGGAAATGCACCGTCCACAGAGCGCATAGAGTCGCCGTCGCATTCGTCCGGATCGTCCGGTTGCGAACGCACTATCGAGCCATCGTCGAGGCTAGGATGCATGTTGTGCAATACTGCGCGCTCGGCCCAGCGGCCCACACTCATTATAATGGTATTCGTCCTGTATCATTTCTGTGGCTGCGCGAGATCGGCGAAAATAATTAAGCGAACTAGGAAGAGGGTGGTACGGTAGAGGTGCGGCGCGGCGTGCGCGCGGGACGACATCGACGAGTTATAGCGGCGCGGATTACATCTCGCCGACAATTACACGCGGAGTCCATCTCTCGGGGGGGATTTTCTCGCTGTAATTGAACTTTATTGCTGATAACACATTTCTATTGTTTCGTTTGATTTATAAGAGCGGCGAGGCGGCAATAGGCAGATGCAGTAAATAATTCCCAGCTGCGCTCGTGAACGCCCGCCCGCCCGCTTCGTGCAGTAATACAACCACTGAATTGGAAACTAGACTAGCGAGGTGACTATGGTAACATCACTATCATTAAATGGACAAAGTGCGAGAGGGAAGCACATACACTTTCCATAGAGTTCACCACGGTGAGTTCACATAGCCATGTGTGTCCCTGTCATTTATCTATCACTCGACATGACATTGACCGCGACCATAGTAGCGGGGCCAAAGAGGTTGGAGTCGCTGCCTCCTACTAAGCACTACCAAGAACTTCTAAAGGAAATTCAACTCTATTATGTTGTAATACATCTCGTATTACTCTGATATTTCTTAACCTACAGTTTAACGTGGAATCCGAACCACGACCGGCGTCAACGGTCAAGCGGTCACACATCCAAGTCCTGACCGCACTCGGCATTGACTTCGGTAATCGAATACTGAATATCGCAACCACTGAGCCAACGACGCTGATAAAGACGACTGAGCAACCACGCTGTGTAATCGACAGATCTTAAAAGGCACACCATGTACTTACGATAAATCAGACTAACCAGTATATCAGGATGGAACTTTTCCATCATCACATGAAGCCAACGTAGAGATCCTTAGTACTCGTATGTAGAACGGCTTTCTCGCAGAGAGCTACGAAGAATTAACAAAAATAGAATTGATTAAATCCCGTGATAATGGAGAGTTTGCTCGGTTCTACCTCGATTTTCATTATGTGAATCTTAAATCTAAATCTTTTCATGACAACGACCACAATCGCAACGGTATTTTCATATAGACTGATCCAAGTGTATAAAAAAAATCTCTGCTTACCGCTCTGGGGATGAGGCGTGATGGTATGTATGTATATTTATATAAATACTTCCCCAATCAACATCACAGTGGGGAACAAATAGCTTATATTAATTTCAAACTTATTCCGTTCCGAAGTATGTAAGCTATCGTGGATAAATGAACTTCAGGCTGGACTTGTCCGATCACGAGAGCAGACAACTTTCATAATAGCTCCTTTTCAATTTTGTTGACAATTAGCAGATCAGCGATTGCAAATATTGCAAAGGCAATTAGACATGTTATAGACATGTTATAAAATATAATAATGCGAATGTGTTTCAGCGGTCTGTATTTCGACGCGACGCTGCTGGACGTAGCACTCCTGCGCATACACCTTCCGTCTCTCATCTCAGCTTTTAGGTCAATCATGCCACGTCACTGTTCAACCTAGTAACTTATTGGAACTTTCACGATCTAGAATGACGACAAAGGCGTTTTTCTGCCAAAACACACGCGAATCTCGAGCGCGCGTTACTCAGTGAACCAAATTCTCTGGGCACCAACTGACTTTTCGTAAATTCATGAAAGACACTCGATGTAATTCGCTCTCAGGTACATCGAAACATTCATGTCAATTATGAGCTTTACTACAAAATTATGTGGTTGCAATTTGTATGAGCCAATTATGTTTTTTTATGTTTGCATTTCTGCGGACAAGCCTTAACAGGTAGCTGGTAGCCACACGTGTATGCAATTAAGACTTTCGTTCGTTAGATATTTGAACTGTCTCTAGTTCTAGAATGAAATTATTACAAAATATTTTATTTGGGGTTAGTCACAATCTAATATCAATAGATTGGGCGTTACATCACGTGGTATAATATATATATAAAATATGGTGTTCAGCAAATCAAGCGAATCCAATAGCTCCAGAAGAATTTGGGTCGCACCACGAGTGGAGGACCACGAGTGGACGCACCACGGGCCGTGGGACGCACAGTAGGAATCTAGAATCAGAAACTGAAAAAAAAGATGTTAGTCGAAGAATTATAACATCGCTACCTTGACTTTTTTGCGGAGCAAGCCACGCGAGGACGCCGCAGCCGCGGGCCTGCGCCGAAGGCGCAGTTCCTGGCGCACGCCGACTGACCAACTAAAGGACTGAGAAACGCCAGGTTGACACACAGTGGGACACAGTCTTTAAAATCCAATACTCTCTTTACTCTATACTAATATAATAGAATAGAATAGAATAATTTATTTATATAAATGTATACACGTCAAATTTACAATTATTCATTAAAATATTACATTAGAGCACACAAATCATTGCTTAAACGTAAAGTAAATCCAAAAATAATGAATCATTTATTGCACTCAAATAAGGTACGAAAGGCTAATGCTTAACACAATTACAGCGTTCTTTAGCTGCATGATTCTGAGATCTAGATAGAGGTACGAGTGGAACAAATGAAAGAATTTTTTTTTTAAATATCCAGAAACACTAAAGAAACTATGTAGAATTACACATTAAATATTAAAAAAATATAAATGTTGTCCGCATTGTACCCAACTATTGGTATACAAATATTGGTAGTGCAAAGTAGTTCGAAATCCAAATTCATCAGTTGACTGGCGACTCTATCGTGCATTACGATCGACCGGTGAAACAATCATTGATCTCGATTCACTCGATCGCTCTTCGAGATCGCCGCCGAGATAACGCTCATTTCTCCCCGCAGCATCTTCATTGATAAGAGGCGCGGGGGAGGGCGTAGGGGGAGCGACTCTACGCCGCTGCTGCTTTCTTTGTAAATAGCGAGATGCGAGCCTCTCTCCGCCTGCGCTGGCGCGCGGTCGGTGCCGGTCTACCTCCACATAACGGGCTGTCGACCCGACGCGCGCGCACGTGTCCACCACGCCGCCTCCGCTCCTGCGCGCCGCGACCTACCTCCCGCCGATACCGCGAGTGTCATCTCTCATTCTCCTAACGGAGACCTGTCGGACGATAAGACTCGGATATCGAGAACTGTGCTTAGTGAACTTGTGAAACTCTCGAATCTCTGGAGACTTTTGCAGAATCGCCTGGTTCCGAAGTGGACGGCAGACTTTCGAAGACTAACCAGGCTTTGCTGAGATCGCGATCAGATATCCAGGTGAGCAGCGATTGTCTTCTTAATACAAAGCGGAGTTCCGAGTCTCTCTGGAAAACTTCTAATTGCATCAAATTGTGAGAAGTGGAAAGCGCACCGGCCAAGTAGCGCGCGACTGCCAATGTAGGTGGGTAGAGTACGCAGGTATTCGTACACCATGCGCGGCGCATGCGCCAATAGAACACCTGTCAACATAATCTTGTGTACACAAGAATGTGCCGTATGTAATATTCGGTGTTTATTGTTGAAACTAAATAAAAATCTACTTACTTAACATAACTTTGAGCGCCATAACTTTGAGCGCCATATGGCGCGGAGCCCTCCCCGCGCCATATGGAAAGACAGATTGGTTTACATACTCTGTGATTGTGTATGAAATTATTTACTTGTGATAGCAATATTAAATTCAACTTCATTATACGTATGTGATATGAATTAGATCCATTTATTTATCATAAAGTGAATCAAAAAAGTATAAGGAATAGATAGTTTAATTCAAATTCCAAATTCAAATCAAATAATTATTTTGTTGCTAAGTTGCCAAAACACTTTTCTATTCTGGAATGGAATTTGAGCCCCAACAGTCATTTAGTTTGTTTACAGCGCTCGATTTTGTTAGTACATGTCAAGTGTGTTTTGAAATTTGTAATGGATAAAAACATAGAAGAAATAGTTTGTCTCGAATTTTGCATCGCAAATGGAATTTCGAGTTCCGAGTCGCTGAAAATGTTACAAAGAGCTTACGGTGAATGGAACTTATCAAAAACACGTGCATATGACTGGTAAAGTGCATTCAAAAGCGGTCTAGATGTGGTGGAAGGTTTGCCTCGCTCCGGTCGACCATGACGTCTTCAACTGAAATGAACATCACTAAAGTGAAGTTAATGATGACTGAAAATCCCCATTAACGTTTGTGAGAGATAGCCTCTGAACTTTCTGTGTCTCACGAATCGATTTGTACCATTTTAAACGATAGCTTGGACATGAAGCACGTTGCCGCTGGACTAGTCCCGAAAGATCTGAATTTTCTTCAAAAACTCAATAGCCTAAAAGTCGCTGAAGACATGCTAGAACGAGTTAAATCCGACTCTACATTCGTAAAACGCATTATTACTGATGATGAGACATGGGTTTACGAGTTTGGCATGCAAACCAGTCAACAAGCTTTGGAATGGCGCCTTCCAACTGAATCGAAACCGAAAAAACCACGCCAAAGTCGATCTAAAGTCAAAGCCTTGTTGACGGTTTTCTTTGACTATTGCGGCGTTGTGCACTCGGAATTCTTGCCAGAAGGCCAGACGGTACATAAAGAATATTTTGTGACCGTTATGAGGCGTTTGAGAGCAAATTCGTTGAAAAAGGCCAGATTTGTGGAAAGAATATTCTTGTGTTTTGCTCCACGACAACGCCCCATCGCACAAGGACATCATTGTAAACGAATTTTTGGTCAAAAACTTAATAAATATCATCGAACAATAACGTATTCATCGGATTTCGCTCCGGGCGACTTTTCAGCACTTCACATTTTCCATCCCGTGTGAACAAATTCGTTCACTTCATGTAGCTTCTTATCCCCAATCATTACATTGAATTCGGACATCATTTCATTCCCCTCCAGTAACATTGCTTTCGTCTTGTTTACATTCACTTTAATACCTTTTATCTTTCTCGGTATTAATAGGTCAACCGTTATACGATTAAGTTACCTATACTATAATTATATAATTGTCGAGATAAATTTAACATATCGTTTACGAAATTATTTACTTGAGATATATTATCAATTTCAACTTCAACAACAACTTAATAAATTGGACCCATTTATTTATCATGAAATTCCACATACCTACCTTTTATCTTCCTCGATATTAATAGGTAAACCGTTAGACAATTAGGTAACCCATATATTATCTAACTATAATTACATAAATCGTTGAGGTAATAAATTCTGCTGCGCGCGTCTACGAGTGAAATAATTTTTAGAGTGCTACGAAAGAAAACTAATGCGTGCGCGGGCGCATTGAACTCTTCTCCTCGCAAACTTTGGTGGCGGCGCGTAGCGGCTCGTAGCACCGGTGGCGTAGCAAGCCTCATTTTTTAAAATTGATGCACTGAGATAATGAGATAATTTTGCAGTAACAATATACATTAGTATCCGATAGAAGTATTATTTAATGCATTAATTGACCGCGTCGGAAGGCTAGTAATCTGACATATCTGAACAAAACCGGCCTGGCTGAGTAACACACACACGTCCATTGAAGTTGGCCGTGAATCGGATTTGACGTAATACTGTAGGTTCCATGACCCCCTTACTTGGTGGTAGGGTTTAATTAGTGTGGATTGGTACCAGTACCACAGAACTTATTTTTTCAGTCGGCAGTTGAGGCCATGAAATATAGTTAAAATTTTCAGCCCAATTGCTGGCCCTAGAGTGATACTGTGTGGAGATTGGCCTGCTTCAAGTGGCAATGTGGAGAGAGTATCATATTGAAAAAAAAAACAAGGCATGCATTATTGCATCTGTTCCTAGTTTCCTGTTCCACCTGACATGTTGAAATTTTATTTGGTTAAATCTCAATAACCACTGGTCCCCAAACACATCATATTGGTACTCGAAATAAATTTCTCGAAAAAATCTATTCAACTGTCACGTCTAACGTTTTTTTTATCAAACAATTTAACCAAACTGATTTCAAAAAGTTGGTTTTATGTAATATACATGTAGTTAAAAATATTAACTTAATTGTGTTTTGAAGTCGGTTGTAGTTTTTGTTAAAAAAAATTCTTCTATAGCCATATTAAAGTCGGAATCAGGCCGCATTTCATATTTATTTCATTCTTTCACATGTGATATATTGACAAATAAACTAAACAATTAAAAATGCACTTGGAAATTTATTCCGATGTTTTCCTTCACCACTTTCCCTTCACCACTCCCACCTTCCAAGGAACTACTCTCAAGGTTGAGGAGCATATAGGGATCCTCGGGGTCGAGCTAACTCGCGTTCTTAATTTCGGACGCCACATCGAGGAGAAAGCTAAGGTGGCTTCAAGGAAGATGGGTGTACTCAACAAGGTGCGTCAGTACTTCACGCCTATCCAAAAGCTGCTGCTTTACAAAGCGCAGGTTCGATCA
>WYDE02089630.1:0-11777 GCA_009867175.2 Adela reaumurella
GAGCAAAATATTTTACTGATGTAACTTGATTGGTTTACGAGATATTTGAGTATATGTCAAGGCCGGCGCTCAAGGCCACAACGCGCGAAAAAGTCTGGGATTCAAGGGCTAGAGCACTATTTTCAAGGCGGGAATTCAACGGGTTAAGAAAATGTTTGTGCAGTTGCTCACACTAATTACTGCATTTCATTAATTTAAAAAATTCAGGTTTGAAATTTCTACTTGTACGTAATTCATTATTTATCTCTATAATTTTTGTTTCATTTACACCCTGTAATGAAAACTTTATTTCTGTTTTATCTTTGGAAGCATGGAAAGCGCTTACTAAAGTCGAATCCCGGTTTGGACGTGTTTACTTTGTGGTCCTGCTCTGGATACCGGGGTCCTCTCACTCGACGATTCGAGTGCGAGGTGCGAGCCAAAAGCACATAAATTTTAAATATACTTTACTATCTGTGTTACTGTCATTGCTCACTCGCCAAGACGACTTCCGGTATGACTGATTAATGACTGATAAAGTTGTGATCTGTAAGTATAATAAAGCATAATTTTTATTTTTTAAATGTGATTAGTACTCGAGTAGTAATCGTAATCATGAATATTAATAGAAATATTGTGCAGGTGGCAAGTCAGCATCATCGTTCATGGAGCGCTGCATCTCTTTCATCGGGGACAACGCGCTGGACTGTGTGAAGAGCAACGCTTTCCTCAACCTACCCAAGGACGCCCTCGTCAAACTCATCTCTTCTGATTTTGTTAGTTTTATTTAACCATTTAGCTCTTCTATGTACGATTTGATGCGTGTATAAAGGCACGCGCGTGCAAAACCGTATTTCGTCGCTCGGTCGCGGTTTGCATTCGCTCCGCCGCCGCTCGCGATATTCTGTAATATCTCAGCCATCTACTAACCTATTCGCGCAAACTAAACTTCTTTCTACAGCTGACTTATCGTACTATGTACATTTCGCAAGATTTCAGGGGCAAAATCAGTTATGAACAGGAAATTTCTCCATTAAAAAAAATTCCCAATCTTGGTTGGGGTACTCGAGTTCCGTCTCTTCTTCAATGCATGTTTTATATCTATGGTATCGTAGAGAAGCCGTCGTTCTAAATGAGAGCTTACGTGTTATACCGTTATACGTGTTACGTGTAAAAAAAATGGCTTGGTTATTTCTCACCGGAATTTACGTATTTTCAACTTGTCATAGATTGAAGATGATTATGTGAGGTGCGTTCCCTATGACTGTATTGTGTTGGTGATTCTTTCTTCTTTCATCCAATACCGATATCACCTATGAAAATATGTGACACATTCAAAAGAAATGGGTCATTCCACCATTTCGGGTGTTACGTATACACATAAAATGATTTTTTATTAGATGTTGTATAAATAAAGCAACTAGGTTATTATTTGATCGTCTAAGTTTTAAGTAATATTTTATTTTTCTAAATACACATCGTTAAGTACCGTGTGGGACCGGTACTTAATGACCCCACTGCATCTCTTCCCATGCATGTCGCAAAAGGGGACTAAGGGATAAGGAAAAGATACCGTGCTAAAGGGCGACAGGCTCGCCACCTCTCAGCTTATCACGGTACTTTACCCATTCATGCAGTAGGTGGGTCTTCGTGCCTTACATGCTGCTTGAAATCTTGTCCCAATAATTTGCGAACAGTGGTGGTCGGTGTTGTGCTGTAATTTACCAAAGTTTTTGCAGCACAACACCGATTGCTCTGCTTACCCCGAGTGTCGGGATTCAGCGTGAGTGATATGTATGTATGTACATGTTAGCCTAGCCTGAAAGAGAGTGAGACCGGATTATGCATGGACGGTTTTCTGGCAAGAAGCCTGCTGTATGCTGAAGATGCAATTTTGTTCGCTTCATCTGACGAGGATCTAGAGAAAAATGTTTTAACCATGTACTATGCGTGCAACGAAAGAGGAATGAAAATAAATACAAGAAAGACGAAAGTTATGGTGTTTTAGAGAGATTGTGAAGTCACTGAGTGCAATGTAAGAATAGGCGACGAAAAGCTGGAACAAGTGAACGAGTTTGTGTACCTGGGAAGCGTGTTCACGAGGGACGGAAAGAATAATAGAGGTTTTTAAAGGCGAGTGATCAAAGGCAACAGTGTGAATGTTGCTTTGAATATCCTTTAAAGTTGGGTGATTAGTTCCACTACACGAATGGCTATCCATAATACCGTTCTGGTCCCTACACTTATGTATGGCAGTGCATTTTGACTATGGCAGAAGCGACATGAAAGTAGAATAAATTCAGTTGAAATGCGGTCATTGAGAAGAATATGTGTTTTATCTTTGAAAGATAAAGTGAAGAATTTATGTGTAACAGAGAAATGTGGATTGAAAGAAGACAGCGCGACAGGGATAGAGAAAAGGTATGCTAAGATGGTTTGGACACATGTAGAGAACGGACGGTGAGAGAATGACCAAACAAATATATAGCTGGATGGAAGGGAATGTGGAAGGAAGGGTCGAACGGGGCCGCTCTAGGTGAAAATATAATGGCCAAATAGGTAATCTCCTACGAAATGACATGTTTGTAGCACCCGCAACCGATGAGCATGTATGAAACGTATAACAGTGGAGAAAGCAAAAGATTTGTCTCTGCTTACCCCTCCTGGGAAGAAGCGTGATGGTATGTATATATATCTGTACATGTCAGTAGGTAGGTATAGTAAAAGATTTGAAGAATATTTTATAAGTATGTATGTGAATGTTTATTTGTGTCTTTTATTTTTAAATTTTTTTAAATGCATTTCTTTGCGCTGTTATATATAATATTTTAAACTGCAGGAAACTGCTATATATAGTTTTGTGATGTGTGTTATTTTTAAATTCTTTGTATTATTTATTAAGCTGTTGAATTTCTACATAAAATATAATGAAATTGATAATGACTATCACATATTGTATATACTTTATTGTCCTTATAAAAAGGATTACAAATAGGCGAGCTTAGTGCAGACGTGCACTCTTTGCATACTAACCTTTGGGATGTGGTAGTAGGGTATGTGGGCGTACAATTAAAGTAGGGTGAAGAAATATAAATCATTAGGTGAATAAATCATACAAAACAAAAACTATAACACAATAATACATAGATATACAAAATACATACTAATAAATAGATATAAAGGTTACATGGATATATACAGATAGATATCGGTAAGCTAGTTTAATTTAACCGAAAGTTACGAATATTTTTCGGTAAACTCACAACTCCTAGATATCAAAGTTTTCAGAAAATAAATGTTTTTTGTCACTCTGAAAAACAGAATTTTCACAGCAAAGCTTGAAATAGGTTTCTAGGTCAAATAAAGTCAAAAACAGTAACGGCACCGAGTCGAGCCCACGCCGCCGCCGCTTCAAAGCCAACTCATTGATATGCCATTTCAGAAATTTCAGCTATTCGCGAGCGTAACAGCAACAAAGGCGATTTTATTTGCGTGAGAAGAAATACTCGAATTTACATCAAAGAAATGGGGAGCACGGCAGTTCAAATATGCTTATATATGTAGGTACTATACGATACGAACGTAGGACAGAGGATTTTAAATTCGGCCGTTTTAATATATCTAGGCACTTTTGAAGTTTTGAAACACTCTGTATAAAAAAAATCTTAGGAGTAGGTACCGATTTGTTTTTATTTAAGAGGATCCGTAGGCCGGAATTATTATTACTTTTTATTAAATTATTTTATTATATGATTAATGTTTATTATAAAGCTCAGAATCGCTTATTAAATGTAGAATTAGTTTTTATTTTTTAATAAAAAAAGTATTTATTTTTTCGACATTCTGATCTGACTAATAATTAGAGATCTTTATTCTTCATCTTCTTGTGAACTTACTGGAAAATGGTGTCATGGAGCAAGTATGACATAAGGTCTTTGAAAGATTTAAAAAAAAGATTATATCATGGTTCGTCCATGGGAAGGTTATTATTTACTTATATCAAAATAAAGCTATTCATGCTATCTATAGAATAGGCTTTTAACAATTTCAAATGTCTTTATGGTTTCATCATAAATTACAAAAAACCTGTTTGACTTAGGCCCCTTTTCAACTGGCTGATAGCCATCGCCTTAAGGTACCTTAAGTTGTAGCGTTATTCCTATGTGAAAATTCTGCATTTAGAAATTATTATATAAAAAATGAGAAAACTCTCAATTGAGAGAACGACCTAAGCTTTTTGGGGTTTAGTGAAAAAGATTTAAACAGCTTCTGGCTGAAGGAGTCGAAGATCCAGCCTCGGCCTTTAGTCGAGGGCATCACTAACTAAGTCCAGCCAAGGAGTTAAACCACCAAATATCGAAACTGTCAAACAGCACGTAACTGATTACTTCACAACTGCGTTTCGTACGTAACATCCTTTTACGACACCATGATGCCTGCGGTGATCAAGAGTGAAACATGGGTGAAGAGATGCAGCAAGACGCAGTCAACTGCGCCCTCCAGGCGTCATCGTATAGCTCATCATTGTGATGGTTAGTGCTACCTTTCATCAAGAAGGAATTCGTACTCATCATCCATAACCTGACGGAGCCATTGAAATAACTGGCGGAAGAAGGAATTCGTACTCATCCATGATCCATAACTATGACATGAATGGAGGGAAGTGCTGACATAGCGAGTCGTCGAATGTGTCGATTTGAGTTTAGACAGACTTCGTGTCACAGCGACACAGACTATCTGTGTCGCTGTCAATTCTCAATCGCCAATACGACTTTCGGTAGCCGGTGGACCTATGCTATTGTAAACTAAAAGGCTTGAATCAATATACTTCCTGTGATACTTAAATTATTGCAGGTTCGCCCAGACCCAATAATCATATTAGCTGGTTTCCCGTCAAAGGCGCCCTGTACGGTATTGTTATGTATTTTACTTTAGTAATAAGGGATAAGGACAAGACACCGTGCTAAAGGACGACAGGCTCGTCACCTCTCACCTTGGCACGGTACTTGTACCCATTCATGCAGTAAGTGGGTCTTCGTGCCTTCCATGCTGCTTGATATCTTGTCCGAATAACTTGCGAAATTTGGTGGTCGGTGTTGTACTGTAATATACCGGAGTTCTTGCAGCACAAAACCGATTGCTCTGCTTACCCCGATTGTCGGGATTCAGCGTGAGTGATATGTATGTAAGTACTTTGTATAAGATTTTTCTTAGTAAGTGGAAAAGTAGCCACGTAACTTTATAAATGGACAGCTTTAGCCCTTTCGTCATAAAAACTATTTCCGTGGGCGATATTTGGGCTATCGTGGGCAAAGCTCAAATGCCAGTGAGCTGGACACGTGAGCCGCAGGAATGACGGCCGTTGGAGCACGCGCGTCCTACACTGACGACCTTGGACAGGTAAGCGAAGTGTGGGAAGACCACCCGCCAGATGGGACGACGACATCCTTTTCGCCTCGGGCAAACGATATATTAGTGCTGCCTAATGACGGAGAGTTGGAAACAAATTGGAGAGGCGTATGTCCAGCAGTGGGCGGTTAAACGCTGATGATGATGATGAATACGATGGGCTATATTTTCCAATCATAACAAGGTACTGAAAAAGATGCTGTAATGGCAATATTGTGGAACAAATGAATGCCTATCCAACGGCACCATAAACTTGGTCTAGTAGTTTGGGAGATATTGAAATTTTCTCATGTCACCAAGAACACCAGCCAGGTGTGTAAACGGCCCAAACGGATCGGATTTGCTGCCACCTGGCAGTGCTTAGGGTCACCCGGGAAGCTGCAATTTGGGTTAACATACGAACTGCTTGCATCATAATTTATGCTACCTGGCCTGTCCTACGTTACTACGGACGGGCCAAAAAATATTGACCTCCTTCACTCGCGACATTGCTTTGCATCCCTTGAAAGGATAAAATAATAAATTTTAATTTAATTTAATCCTGTATGCGCCCACCATCACGCATGTCGCTTTCGCTTGCCATATTATAGGGTAATGAGAGACCTCCTTTGGAATACTGAAAGGGACCTCGCATAGGCGACTTTGCCCACTCCTTGATTCTGAAAACCCAACAATAGTTATTCGATTATTCCCAAGCTTTCCTTTATAAATCCAACAAAAAGTTATGTATACTCCTAAGTTTATAACGAGGCCGCCATTTTGGAAATTGCATACATACATTCTTAGCGTCACGCCTGTTTACCATTGTGGTAGGCAGAGACAGCGCATCTCGACATGCCACGATCTTGACACACTTCTGCCGCTTCTTGGACGCTCATAATATTCTTCACACATGCTCGTTGGTTACGGGTAGTGAGGACTTGCCCCTTTTTGAGCACATATTCTTTCTGTTGTAGGACGTGTGCCTAGGGCGACCCTTCCCGAATCTTCCACTCACATTCGCTCCAAAAATGTTACCAAAGCATTTCTTTCTCAATCCTTGTCATTATATCTTGAAAATTACAAGCTGACATAAAATGTTAACGGTCTCAGTCTGTCCCGCGTCACAATGACGACGCGATATCAGCTCTACCTATATTCTTGACCCTTCTTCACCTCGCAAAGTGCGTGCGTACAGATACTGAGGTAATATTATAGGCTTATGTTTCCACGAAGGTGGTCCAGAATGATAAGCTAGACGGCGACGGAATGGCGGCGGTAATTTGGAATTTTGCCTTCATATATACATACATACATACCTACCACCACGCGTCTTCGCCGGAGAGGTAGGCAAAGACAATAGAGTGCCATGTAATACAGTCCTGACATACATCTTTTGCTTCATTCACTGTCATACATAGCTTCATACATGATCGTCGGTTATGGGTGCTTCGAATTTGCCCTTTCCGTAAAAAGTTACCTATTTGGTCATGAAGTGTGTGTTTTTTGTTGTTGTACGGTCACACATTCTGCGAATAGGTGCTCGCATGACGGCATTTGTAGAAGCAACTTTCACATGAATTAAAGTTGCAGAATTTTTTTTCGGGTAACATGGAAATTCATAAGGCCTAACAATACGGCAAAGTCATATGAACCACGCATATGTTAAGGTACAAGTAGTAGACAGGATAAGTAACAGTGGCCATAAAATTGTCCCTTGAGGTACCCCTGAACTTATGCTGATTGTAATTGACCATCAAGAACGACGGTTTGGCTGCGTTTTTTAAAATATGAGGCGAATATCCTCAGAAGATTTCCCATAATCCCATTATAATAGCTTATTCCTTTAATAAAATAATGTATCTACTTTATCAAACGCTTTACGAAAGTTTGTGTGAATGGTATCCACTTGGATTATTTTATCCATGCATGCCTATTTATTGTGCGTACTTATGGAGAAAAAATTTATACTTACTATACTAATCTATACTAATTATTTGCACGGTGAAAGGAAAAGTATACAAACCAAGATAGTTACGGCATAAGTACTCGTAGGTTTAAACAGAAAAACAATTTGTACTTTGACAGTAATTAGTATTTATTGACAACCGAAGATCGAATCCAAACATCTATATCTATAATACGATATATATATCTAATATATCTAATAAATTATACGATATATCTATATCGTATAATTTTCGCCAACCTGAAGTAGATACCGATGAACCTAACTACATGTGGCAGTGGATCTGAAGATAATTCTATCAATAAAGGTTTGACGCTGAGCGGAACTGACACTTGATCAAGCTTCATAATAATTTAAAATATTATTTTTTTTAAATCATAATCTGTGGAATTGCACTACACACTAAGCGCCGCCCCGTCCGTAGTATCACATATACCGTAGTACCGACTATCAGATATATTTTCAACTTTAATATTCAAATTTAATTATTGGATTTTTTTAAGTAATCAAACTCATTTAAAGGAAGAAAATTTTCAAGAGGAAGGGGGAGGGGGGGGACGAAATTGTTTATTTTGTCGGACAGACAATACTAGTACGAACAGACAATCGCTAGCTACAAAATTATGGAGTGAGCAAAGGGAGTCAGATAATATTTACGATAAATTTAAGAATTTTCTAGAATAATGATCCAAAACGTACAGGAATCGACCTAGTATGGGGGGGGGGGGGCACCAGCGCCCCCAACCGGTATCCATCCGCCACTTTTCTATAACCATCACTTATTTACTAGCTAACCGATTGAACCCAACGATTGAACCTGCTTGCAGGCTCAGCCCAAAAAAAGTTCTTCTTATCACTTGCTGATTCCAGATTCCACCTATTTTGTAAATTATTTTGCCATTTTAGTTTATATACCAAATAAATACTCATACTTGCCAAAAAAATATTATCAAGATCACTAGGTGCATACATATTTTGTACGTAATGTAGGTACCTACATATGAAGGTAAATTTCTACATCAACGAACTTCGCATTCATCGAAAGTATACCTATGACTCGATGAACCTATTCGGTGCATGAAGAGTTGTGGTCGTGTATGACAAAACGAGAGTGCAGATGATGTAACTGGCAGCAGTTTGCGTGAGTGAGACGATGCCGATGAAGAGATGGAGCACACCGTTACGCAATTGCCAGGTAAGGGCAGCGGCACAGCTGCGTCTTCTAATGGCCTTATTTGGTCATTGGACGCAGGATAGGTAGCGTCAAGGTGCTTTCTTATTCCTCTTTTATATGATTAGGCTCCTGACATCTTTCTATTGACGTCGATTTGCCAATGATGAGATGGTAGCGTCTTGAAATCGTAGAATATTCATTTAATTAAGTATAGAAAGAAACCGGGATAACTATCTCACTCACCCGAAATTGAATGTTTAAAGTGTTCGTTCATGAACTACGCTCACCTCGTGTAAAATTTTTTGACGTGGAAACATCTATATATTTTATGAAGTCTGCAATGGTTTACTCTGATTTGCGTGATTATCACTAAGTGGAAACACGCAAATCAAATGGAACCAATCCAAAAATTATTTTTGTATTTTGTAGCAGTTCATGTTGTGTGGGGATTTCTTTTCTTCTTGTTACGTTAATTTTGTTATATCTTATTTTTTTGAGGCTAGACTCAAAATCAGCGACCACGCATGCATGTTGGTCACAGCTGTGTCCAGACCTTTTGTTCACTTATGAAATTGTTTTTATTGTTTTATTTTGTTTTTTGAATTAATAAGTGAACAATAAACACCTTTTTACTGACTATATCTTTATCTGTAAGTATTTGTTGTAATTTGTTTAAAAAAAATTAAATAAAACTGTTAGGCCAAAAATTCATTTCAAACCTTCTACTACTTCGCCACGTACTTCTTTCGCCAACTGGCAAGATTCTGACTTACTTCGCCCGAATTTATATTGTAACTTATTATTTCCTTACGGCATTCCGCGGATTGTAACACCGGCCTGTAGCAGTATTGTATCGTGTGATAATTAGCTTTGCACGCCATGTAATGTAGCGTCCCCGTGATGGTCTCGCGCAAACGCTGCGGTACACGCGCCTTAATTGGGGTCAATGGCGTCAGTAGGAAGGAGTCGAGACGAGACGTGGAGCCACGGAGACGATAGGGATGGATAGGTGATCGAAAAAAGTCGGTTTTCGACATTTTTTATCTCGACTTTTAAAGTCGATTATTTGAGCATGAAAGTCGACTAAGCGACTTGGCATTAAAGGAATATCAACAAATAAAATATACTACATGAAATTGGATATTTCATTTAAATTTTCTTCAAATAAATTTAACAATCCGTAGAAAATTACAAAATATAAATAAATATTTTTGCACCACCATTTGGAAAAAAACATTTTAGCTAGGCCAATAAATCAGTTAAACGCATCCATTTCAATACCATCCTTCGGTTTTTATTTCAGCAGCTCGATCTCCAAAATCGGGAGAAATACCTACAGAAAAATCAGTAACTCCGGCAACATGAGTATGATTCCGAAAGCTTTAATCTTCTTCTTGTAACTTCTTGTAAGAACTGTCCACTAAAAAGCCGAAAGTCGCCAGCTATAGTGACCCTCTTTTGGATTTAATGCTGTGGAATTTTAAACAGTCGACTTTTTAAAACTAAAACTCGACTTTCGATTTAAGTCACCGTCGACCTGGCCGCCTCAAGGAGACGATACTCCTATTTAGATAGGAGTATCGTCAAGGCAGGTTTCGAGAGTCGGATGGAGAGGCGTCCCTTGGCAGTGGTAAAACTTTATTGTAAGGTCGCTAGCGATAATTTTAGTTTGATTTTGTGTTCGCATTATATAACGTAAGACCTCGTCTGATATTAGATAAATACGTACCTGTAGGTAACCTGTCAACTTTCAACACTTCTCGCCTTCCCTGCCGAAGTATTTTCACGATGATCCAACGAACAATCAAGTCATCATTAAATTCTGACATTTCTTATGTTACACCATGTAACAAGAGAAAGACGTCAAATTCATTTTAATTTTATATCAATACAGAGAGGGAAAGCAGCTTCCATGATGGGGACCTTACCATCGGTCCCCCTTATGGATGTTTTTGTTTTCTAGGCTTAATTTTATATTACTTATTTTGATATCGTACATAATTTTACAAATATCTTAAGTTCTATAAATAGAGACTAATGCTAAAATTAAACTACTTATAAAATATACCTAAATATGAATCATGGAATTAAAATCAGGGTTTAGGAAGATGAACGGGGACGCTTGAAGAAGTAGTGTAGTCACTTTACATATTGGTATAGAAAAAATCATAACGGCGATGTATTTTTTATATGATTAAAGATTACCTATACTCGTATCTTTAGTGCAATGTTAAATTACAAAAATCTACCAAATTTTATTTTTTCATTTTAATAAATTAATTAAAACTATTACAATCAACCTTTTATTTTCTTCTTTATTTCACACGGTTAAGACCAGTTTTCAGAATCAGTAGAAAAAAGATCCATTTATTTTGACTACAAAAAATATGTATTCTTATTATTTTCTTTTGCAGCCATTTTAATCGCCCCACTGCTGGGTACAGGCCTCTCTCATTTACATTATATGAGAGGATTTTAGTCATACACTTCGACGGTGACCAACCGGCTTGGAAGTGGGTTTCCTCACGATGTTTTCCTTCACCGGAGTGTCAGGGGCCATTGAGCACAAATTCTAAAGTTATACATATTGTGCTTCCAGTGGGTATCGAACCCGCACCTCCCGCTTGAGAGGCGTGCTCTTGCCCGCTCGGCCAATATGACACTGACATCTGAATCTGACATCTGTGAAAATTATAATCTTTGTAATTGGTGTACAGTGTGTTCGGTGTCACAAAACAAATTAATTAAAAAACAAATCACATTTTTCAAATAGATCGAGTCGGGTACTTTTGGATAGGTATTAAAATCATCGTCAAGAATATATGTATCGTCAAGAATATATGTGCAGGGTGTAAAACGACCGTCGATCCTTCCTTTAAACCGGGTACTTATTACATAGTGTAGAATACGAATATGAAAGAATTTTTTATTTTGGTTGAAATAATTTTTTGACCTGCCCTCACATTTTTGCAGAGTAAAATGAACTTGACTGTTTTTTTATTTAATAAGCGTTTGAGGCTATTGTTGATATGTTGATTGTTGAGATGATATTGTTATTTCTTTTGTTTATTAAGGAGTAGCCCCAAAATCCAGCATTCTAGAAACCTCGTTCGACACTGTTTAAACTTCCTCTACCTACATACATACATATACATATCTCTCACGCTAAATCCCTCGGGGTAAGCAGAGTAATCGGTGTTGTGCTGCAAGAACTGTGGTAAATTACAGCACAACACCGACCACCACATTTCGCAATGTTTTCGGACA
>WYDE02089741.1:0-11777 GCA_009867175.2 Adela reaumurella
TCGTGTTTTCCGTCCAGTTCAGTGTAGCCGGCTGGAATTAAGGGAAGCGCTGACATGGCACCTACCTACATAATTCACTAAGGTGTTAAGGCTGACATCACTGGTACCAAAAAACTGGTGCATTAGGTGGTGTAGCATTCCGTGCCAGTTTCCATAAAAAAAAAAGTCACCACAGTCCTCACAGAGTGTGGTGCCATGACAGGGTAACTTCCATTTTTCAGTCCGGCTACACTGAACTAAACGGAAAACATGTACTATTTACATAGTCGTTTTAATCGTCTTACATTCAGTGCGATGGTACAAACCCGGGCGGGTAAGCCCTACTGCTTAATTAGGTGAGGGGAAAGGTCCGTGTACCCATCATGAGACATAATAAAGGACTATTGAAGAAGTACACAAGGAGTAAGCTATGAGAAAGGCTCACCGAAGATCCTGAAAGCCCAGACAGCCTTCACGTGTTCGGGGCAGTCGGCACTCATTACGGAGCACATGTCCAAGAGATCTTCAAATGAGAGCTGCTTGTCTTTCTCTGACGAGAACACTCTGAACAAGCGGTCTTGGAAGGGATTCACCTGAAATTAAAATGTTGAAAAATAAATTACAACTACAAATTATATGAATTTCATTTACTGAACCAGCGTACATATTTGAAATAAAAAAAATTTCATTAACCAAACAAAACAAAGGAAATTTTATTGATACCATTTTAACTAATGTAGCTTCCGGTACTATGCTAATATTTAAACTGAAAATAAATAACAAAAACACAAACCCTCAAAACTGGAAACTTGTCCATAACTTTTTCCATGGGTATTCTGTGATGAAAGTCATTTTCCAAAGCGGCCGGGTCGATGGAGTAAAACTTTTTCATCAAACTAAAAACAATAAATACACAATATTAAATAGTTTTTATCTAGTGTTTCCGTTCATGGAAAGTTCAAATTATGCACTTACTACAAAATTTCACTTTTACTTAGGTAAGTGAGTTGGACATAATCTTCCAAAACGTCCTCAGTCAATCCATACGTCTGTGAGTTACCCATTATTAATACTTTCGCCTCGCTCACTCAACTCACAGCCTGAACACTTGTGTAAACTGTCTGACAGACTCGTAAATAGTTTACAATTTCCGTCTTGCCGTGCAATACTTACGTACTGGACTGGACAATGAGATTTAATCTTATCAAGCAAATTGCTAATTTGTTTTATCACAAAGATAATGCTGAAGTGTATTACTGTTTGGTGGATTTCCCTAGCACTCATTTATAGAGCAGCGTTGTATGTAGAACCGGTTTATGTTAGGGCAAGTTCGCAGCACCCATAATTAGCGAATATGTATGAAGTTATGTATGACATAGAATGAAGCAAAGGATGTATTTTAGGAACGTGTCAATTGTCTCTGCCTACCCCTCCGGGAAAGAGGCGTGATGGCATATAAGGCGTGATAGAACGTATGTATGTTCAGGAAGAACAGAATTTTTGTTTCATTGGGACCCGACATGGGACACTCGTATGTTGTAACACCTGTTTTAGTGATCCTGACGGAATCCGGTTTTGCGATCTGTTTCACTATCTGTGAGGTGTCTATTAACACTTAACAGCGGGTCTATTCTGGAGAGTCCGTAAGTTTTGTCTCAGCGCTGAGAGCAATCTCTGTTATCTCTCTGACACGGCTGTCAGAGACAGAACCAAAACCCTCTTAGCGCTGAAACAAAACCTACGGGACTATCCAGAATCTAGGTCCTGGCAGAAACACCCCAAAATTACCCATTGGCTCTATACTTCTGTCATCCGCCCCATGGTCACCTATGGTGCGGTGGTGTGGTGGACAAGAACCGACTAAATAACTGTAATAGCACTGCTACAGCGTTTTCAAAGGAACGCAAGCATCGCGAAAACAGGGTGTACGAGTACTCGCCAACCGTGGTTATTGAGACGATGCTGTGTCTCCGCCCCTAGATCTCTTCATAAAACAGGAGGCGGCGGCAGCAATACGCAATGATGTTCTCGGGCAGTGGAGGGGGAACGACTACATACGGCATGCAAATATTCTGCGGGAGCCATTAGAGAAAATCTACTTATAGCATCGGTCTGCGACAGAATAAACAAAAGGCACATTTCTGGGAAGAGCTACACTCTAGAATTAACAGAGGGCCCCAAAGATTACTCAGTCATCAATGAATTGAGAATCTACACTGATGCGTCAAAGACAGGCACCGTAACGGGAGCTGGGACTTTCTCCATAGATCTGAATATTAACAAATAAGTAGCGTTGGGGAGGTATAGCTCTATTTTTGCGTGGGATGCGGAGTAGCCTAGTTGGTGAGCGCACGCCTCTTACTCGAGAGGTCGTGGGTTCGAGACCTGGTATAATACGAATGTGTTGTAGTGTATAAAGGTTGACTGGAAGAGATTGCCTCCGGCAATAAGTCTGCCTCCGGCAATAAGTCTGCCTCCTGGTAATCAGAAAAGTATATATTTATTTATTTATTTTTCAGGCAGAGTGTATAGGCATTATTGAGGCGGTCACATCTGACAAATAAGAAGAATTACCGACTAACATCAGAATACTGCACAGCGGTATTGCAGGCACTCAAAAGTGACGTGCTTAATTCTGGACCAATTCCAGTCTAAAAAAAATAACCCGAACCAACCTGAGCCTGACACCCCGATTTTTTTAAACGAAAAACAGGTCAGGCGCAGCCTATGTTAGACAATGTTGCCTTACCCGAACGTTACATTAAGTTCGACCTTGATTATGTTCTCGGTGATGTGATGTACAATCATCAGTCTTGCCAGATGCATCGTGATTACTACAGGGATTTCCCCAAGGCGCACTACCCGCTGCGATACTTCAGGGAGCTCCAATATATGTGGCGTTGTGGTCCAGAGATGACAGTGCTAGTAACGAAGAAATCTTTATTAGTCAGTTACGTCCGGAATATCCAATACCCATTTCGACCACCGAAATGTGCGCAAAGTCAAGATTATATTTCTATAGGACCTATTTATTTGATATAGATGAGAATGACTTTCCCACACTTATATGCAAACCTTACTCAAGAGTTTGAGTTTGTTGCGTTTGCCGTGGAAATGCTCGGTCCGTGGAGCTCGGAAGCTAGGTTGGCTCTTAATCGAGGCAACTGGTGTTCCACAATGGGGGCCTACTTTGCGCAGCGAATAAGCCTACCTGTCCAGCGGGGAAACGCGGCTAGTCTTCTAGGAACATTTTCTATAGATAGTTTTGATAATTACTTTCTAGTTTAATTTACTTGTTAATTTCTTTTGGTTATGTATTTTAAATAGTGTGTTTTCTGAATAACTAACCTTATACACTTTCCCACATTATTATTTACCAAGACGTACATACTAATTATATGAGTTTGCCTTAATTGAAACTACGATTGAAATTATAGTAACATTTTCAAAACTTCTGGCTCTTCTCGCGGCGAATTTATCGGATTGTTCCGACGTTTCGAACAGAGCGTCCTGTTCACGGTCACGGAGACGTCCGCTCTCTATAAGAGCGACAAATGTACTCTCGTTGCGAGTGGACGTCTCCGTTACCATGAACAGGACGATCTGTTCGACATGTCGGAACAATCCCAAAAATTCGCCGCGAGAATAGCCGGAAGTTTTCAAAATGTTGTTTAATGACCGCGGTAGTTGAAAAGTATCAAATTATAGTAATTCAATGTAAATATTTTTTTACGAATGCATAGTACCTCTTCCTTAAGACGGATTTATAAATCACGTGTAATTTTTGCAAAACACACCTGAGCAACCCCATGTACCACGCTGCGTACAAGCACCCGACAGTGTTGCCTCAGGAATCTGCTTTAATTCCACCCTTGCCTGAACGCACCCTCGCTCCCAGGTACAACAAACCAACTTGCAAGGCATTTATGCGATAAACTCGTTTAGCGTAATTAATCTATAGACACAATTCAGTGTCTATAGATTAAAGACAAAAGGACACCAGTAAAACGAGGAAACGATATGCAAGCTCCATTAAGTTCCCGAATTACAAAATAAAAGATGGAAGTCAATTAAATACTTTATTGCATTTTCAAATAAGTATACAACAGGTCCGCATAGCCGCGCCCCGCAAGCGACTCTTCGTTTCAGATTCAATAAATTACTACAAATTATAGACGTTCAGTCCCGTATGTGACCAAGGCTGACTACTACTTTGGGTATTTTTTACCTCTTTTAGTCCGATAAATATGTATCGTAAGTTTTCCGTGATACTTGGTCATCAGAAATAAACTGTTCAGAAGTTTAATTGCATGTAAGAAGGAACAGAGATATATATTACATAAACTTATCGAATATACAGTAGTATTACATTATAGATATTGATTACAGACATGCCATAACCATGTTAGATATAAAATATGATTTGCAACCTGTCTTTCACTCACGCGGGCAATCTTTCAATCACGCGGGCTTTTATCTTTCAATCACGCGGTCTATCTTTCAATCACGCGGTCTATCTTTCAATCACGCGGGCTTCTATCTTTCAATCACGCGGGCTTCTATCTTTCAATCACGCGGGCTTCTATCTTTCAATCACGCGGCCTTCTTGTGAGTGAAAGAGAGATTACACATCATCACATTTCAGTTGCACCCTGCCAATGTAACTTTTTCCATTATTATGAATAAACTGCGTCACAAGGAGTCTATAAAAGGGGTACTACAATTACACATCCACTTTTAAAAATGCTACCTATATCAACTACTACATCTAATAGGACAGAAAAATAGTATCATTTCCTGTAACACCCATTTTTTTTATATTTTACACCGCAGAGCACCTAAACAAGTCCTTCCGTAGCCCACACATTCAAATTGCACAATTTCCCTTCGTGCCAGTAGGCAGGACTAAAAGGACTATCAGAGAAATCCTACAGTTTTTTCAAGAATCCAGGCCCGCCAAGATCGACGCTAAGGTTCTAAAGATATGGAGGGATATTCGAAAGCGTTGCTGGAGGCATCCTACAGAATATGGATAGGTAGAGATTTGAGAGTGGGACTGACAGACTAGCTGGTGAGGGCTTGCCGTGAGCCGAAACGTAACGCATGCTGGGGACGCAGTGACACCCTCCTCTACTGCCAGTGGGGCCGCATATGTTCGGTGAAGCAATTGAAAACTGTGTTCAACACCTTCCTCCCCTTCACCAAAATCCAGTGCTTTCGATGCAACAGAGGAATATTAACAATGCCATTTATATATTAGAAATAGAGAAATATATTAATACGGACATATCTGTATAATCTGGTAGCAGATGGACTTATTTGTAGGCTTTTTCTTTTCACTACACACTATCTTACTCAATTTGGACCGAGACAAATATTAGCGATTTACATCAACATTTTATTGAACTGAAAATATTACACATACAACAAAGAAACCTTGTCCACATCCGAACTGGTTTGAAACACCCAAGGTGAAATAGGCTGCATCGGAACATGCACTCCGGCCCCTCTGGTCCTGCCACCCATGACGATGCAGTACCAAGAGCAACTTCTTACGAAGAATCTAAATGTTGATCACGAAAACAATTTCAACCTCCTTCATAGATTGGCTTGCGGCGAACGCAGATGGAATTGGATTTTCGATTAATATGGAAAAGTTGAAAATCATTTTCACTTCAAATTTAATTTCTTAGTATAATTTACTCAGTTTTTAATACTGATAGGCGCGGCGGAATAAAGGGCAGCAGATAATAATAAATACATATAACCCGTTCAGATAAAGAAACGTTTTATAACGAAACTAAGTGTAGCATGACATTTCTCTAACACAAAGCATAACCACAATATGTGTGAGAGAGATGTCATGCTACACTCAGTTTCTTTATAAAACGTTTCTTTATCTGAACGGGTTATAAGAAAATACAAGGTAAATCATTTTATAATGATTTTTTGGTCGTCTCGATGGCGAGACAGGTAGACGCTCGCCGGTAAACTTCCGTATAATTCCTCTTAAGAGCAGGTTAAGACATGATTTCTTTCATCTCAAGAAGGCGCGTAAATAAAACTATAAATAAATTATAACACAAATTACAAAAATAATAATGAAAATTCTTTCAATTCTAATTCTTGGTAGGTGGTTCAACTGTAATATGAGATGATGTATGTCAGCCAGTGTCATTTCGATTGAACTAAATTCCAAAATTTAGTTAATACGAAAATATTAACATTTTAAAAACTCTATCTCAATCGGAATATCACAGATGCCACACATCATCACATATTACAGCTAAATCACCTACGGAGAATTAAAATTTAAATAATTTTCATTATTCTTCTTGAAATTTGTGTTATTAATTATTTAAAGTTTTATTTACGCGCAGATGAAAGACATCGGATCTTAACCGGCCCTTAAGGCCAGGAGTCGCGATGTATATCGCCAGTTAAAAAAGGCCTAAGTCAAACAGGTTTTTTGCCATTTATGAGAAAATCATACAGAGTTTTTTTTTAATAATTAATTTATATAAATAATAACCGTAAATATGTTTAAACGGCGAACTATGACATAATATTTTTTGATAATCTTTCAATGAGGTTATGTTCTACTTTCTCCATGATACCATTATCCAGTAAGATCACTAAAAGTTGAAGAGTAAAGAGTCCTGAGGCTAAGCATTAGCTTAGCCGGAACAGAATGTACAAAAAGGCAATATTTAAATAAAATAAAATAAATATTGTCTTTTCGCTTGGCGGAAGGCGAACTTATTACCGGAGTCAATCTCTTCCAGTCAACCTTTATACACTACAATACATTCGTATTGTTAGTGTATAGATTTCCTCGCGGTGTTTTCCTTCACCGGGGTGAATTGTAATTTTGCATACAAATTTTAACAGAGATTTTAAATTCCGTAAAAATTGTGCGCATACCAGGTATCGAACCCACGACCTCTCGAGTAAGAAGCGTGCACTCACCAACTATAGGCTACTCCGCAACCTGATTTAACTGACGAACTTATTTGATCTTGATTCTGAACTTTATTGCTTCTCGCATAATTATATAAAAAGTAATAATAATTTCGGTTTAGGGATCGCCTTAACATATTTAATGAGTTATCCAACTACTTCATCTAAATAACTACGACTGGTTACATTACCGGTCCTTTAAATCTTTCATCTACAGAACCGGTATACTCTGGATCGTTCTCCCTTCCCATATATTTCTCTCCATGTACCTACGGTCTCGAATCCTTAGGAAGGGCGTGAATAGGCACCTGTCCGGCCTTCATGGCATGGGCAGCACCCGCTAAAACCGAATGTCCATGGGCGTCCTTAAACACTTTCTTCGTAGCTCGGCGCTGTCTGTCGCGCTTTCAGTAAAAAAAAATTTAAAAATATTCTAAAAAATTATGTACATAAGTGGATGAAAAAAAATATGTAGGGCGTACGAAATGGCGCTCGATGGTCTCTGCTTACCCCTCCACGAATGAAGCTTTTAGTTGTGTATTCTGATCTTCGAAAACCGCATGACGTTCAATTAGCATTTATCTTTGGGTAAAATAAAGTTCACTGCTATTGTGAAGTGTGAAGGAGTCTCTATTAAGTCCGCAAAAAGCAATCTGTCGGGTCGCGCCTAATACTATGACAAGCTTACGAATTGCGGGCCCATTCAAAGAAAACCACAGCGAGTCTAATAGCAGTGTCGGTGTTGGGGCGGTCATAAATCACTTTAGAGAAGGCGCCGACATCGATACCGGAATAAGCTTTCAATTGGAGACCGCACCGCGCCCGCACTTCTGTTCCGATACAGCCGAGGGAAAGCTCACAGTTTATAAACTATGGTTCCTAAATGTCTTATGAAGTAATACTTCGATTGAATGCTCTAAGATTAAATTTGCAAGTACAGTGCACTAAGTTTTATGAATTCTTGAGTAGTCTTGCTTAACTCTATTGTAGGTGTACCTACTTCGACCGTATAGACCCTCGGGCTATTCGCAACGTAGCAGGCGAGAGTGAGTACGTACCTACGTACTGCACACTACGGACTTCCAATGTAGAGCTTCACGGAGGCTCCATTGCAGGAGACGTGAGCTCGCAATCACGGCGCGAAGGTCTCGTCTCTCGTTGTGAAAGGGCGACTTTCAGAGCCGCGCCAAATGAGAGCACGTCTCGCCATCCGGCGATCGTAAAGGAATTGTCGCCGCCTTTAAACGCGTCGGAGAAGGCGGTGCTGGCGTCGCCGTCGCCACGTTTTCCAATAAATTCTCATATGTCATAGAGGGAGCGGGCACGTAGCGGCAGACGCCATTACACGCACACGATGAAGGCATTTCGTATATTTTGTTGGGAAACGACAAATAAGTATGTGGAAAATTGGCTCGCAGGCGCGCCTGTTGGTTGAAATTTACGGGTTAATATGAGAGTCGCTTTACAGCGAAGGTTGTTATTGCAAACGTGACTCGGTGCCACTCGGAGCGGAGGCGGAGGGCGACTCTCACTCATTTTTCGTTCGCTGGCGGTTGAGCTGTGTTTATATTTCGCGTGTGCCGCCTACCTGTTGTAGCATGCAAATGTTTTTTGGTGAAAAAAAATTTTCAACTTTTTGTTTGCCGACCTTGAATGTGGTGTCC
This sequence comes from Adela reaumurella, assembly GCA_009867175.2. Lineage (NCBI taxonomy): Eukaryota > Metazoa > Arthropoda > Insecta > Lepidoptera > Adelidae > Adela > Adela reaumurella. Next base: position 8,604 of record WYDE02089741.1, read on the forward strand.
ATTTGAAAGCAGATTTTATGTAAATTACATGTTTTATTACTTAAGCTATTTACATACACGACCAAACGTTGAGTTAGATATAGGAAATAACCTCTAAATGTATGAGAATATTATGCGAGTGCAAGAAGCGGCGAAGGGGTCTTAGGATCGTGGCATGTAGAGATCCGTTGTCTCTGCCTACCCCACTGGGAAACAGGCGTGACGCTATATATGTATAGTCTCGTACACGTACCTATAGGTACATTATATATAGTACCTATAGGTAAAGTAAGTGTACTTACTTTTTTAATTAAGCCGTTTTAAACCATTGCGACCGGTATTCTCCCGCTATGTGTAAAACGGTCAGACGTCGTTTAGCACAGTGTTCACTCGCGCGCACGAGAGCGATCGCGATTAGATAGAAAGGTAATTGTGCAAACCGTTTGAAGTTTTTACGTGTATTTCGATTCCCATGAAAAACGCTGTCCTAAAGTCCCATACCGTACATACATACCATCATGCCGCTTCCCAGGAGGGGTAATCAGAGACAATGGAGCGCCATGTGACACGTTCTTGACATACATCCTTTGCTTCCTCCTCTGTCATACATCGCTTCATACGTGCTCGTCGGTTGCGGGTGCTGTGAACATGTCTTAAGTTCTAATGTCCCACAAAGTGATAAAATTATGACTTATTAATTTATTTATACTTCCACTGTTATTATGAAAATTATACTGTGTTAAATTGATCATTCTATTCGCAACAAGTATTTTCTGTCATCATCATCATCGTTTACCTGTCCAATGCTGGTCATACGCCTCTCCAATTTGTTTCCAACCCTCCCGGCCCTCAGCAGTTGCCCGCGGTGTACCGTTTACCATTTTCTGTACCGAATTTAATTTTCTGTATTTAATTGTACTGATAAACAACAAATCTCCCAGAAATACATATAATCATTTCTAAGGTTCGATAGCACCGCACCAATCACAAACTATAATATATTGTGTATTAATATAATTGTAATTTACCGCGATAGTCAAACAACATTAAGAAAAATTTACGTCTCTTCTCGCGGCGGAGAGTATTCCAAAACATGTCAATAAAAAATTCAAGTCATTAAAAATTGTATATCAAAATATGTATTACAATGAAAATGTATGATTTAAAACCATCAAAACTGTGAGATTGGAACATAAAATTAATTGAAGTTTCCCATTTAGTGACAGAGAATGTTTCTGTACACCGCTTCATTTATTTGAATACCAACACCGATTTACAACTGTAGCTTTGTAAGTTGAAAATTTTCGTTTATTTTTAAATTATTGAATTTTATACTGTTTCTATACTTAATAAATTAGTTCTTTAGTTTTTTTTTCAGCATTCTTATGGTAGTACACTACACTTGAATTTGTCAAAATATTACATTTTACATCCGGTTTGATTAACCCCACGAAGAAGAACCGGCGAGAAACTTCATTGGGATTAATTTTTTTAAACGTCTTTATTACAATACGTTGTGACTAACCACACAATAGACCACACAATAGACAATAGATTGCACGGTATAATGTTATGTTATGACTTGTCTGCTGTTCCCTTAGTAAAAATAACGTATCACACAAATTTTGTAGGAACTTATGTATGTTTCACGCTGTTAAATGTGCAACTAACTATAATTTTGCATCAGTTTATTTTTGAGAATTATCAATCAGCATTACTCAGGCCGAAAATATGCATATGCATATGCCGGGATGATGAGTACTACATAAGCTTGGAACTGACTATATTTTCTTGCAGCTGGAAATGAAGACATCGGGCGGCAGGTGACGCGAGCGTCGACTCACGCGCATCCGAGTCAGCGCCATCTACCGCGTCCTCCGCCGACTAGGATGTTCCGGCGCGCTCTCGCTCTCGCGCGCCAGTGTTGCCGCCATTGTAATGTTGCCACACTGCGGGGCGTTCGACATTCCAAGTCTCAAAGAGAGTAATTTAAAATTCTCATCGTGTTGTACTTATATATAGTGAAAGATAGGTTCATGTGCCAACTTCAATGAAATGTCTAATGCTAATAATGTAGTTTTGAAATGTTTAAGCCGGCCAGCGGCAAAGTACCTATATCTACGTATTTAGTGCACGAAATACCCTCGATAGTACTAAAAATTAATACGCAACGTAAACCCGCCGGAACGCACTTTAACACAATCTAGTGGGGGAGTTTCTCCCTGAAACATAGAAGAGATTTGTCACTATTCGCAGGCAGATTGGCCATGAAAAGACATTGAATAAATTGTAGAATAGACCTACGAATAAATCATGACTACTAAGAAAGAACAGTCAGTCTTGTGAAATAATAAAGTTTCATTTAGTTTAGTTATATGACTTCAGTTAATGTAAACATCGGTACAATGAGTCCAAAGAGGTTGGAGTCGCTTGAATGAGTTTTCTATTTATTGTTGTTGGTGCGCAATTTCAGCGGTATGTCAGTTTTCTTCTTCTTTTGCGCTCACTCACATTTCCTCACACGCGGCAAAAACGAACACGAAACGAATGAACCAAAACTCCCCCACTAGACTATGTTAAAATGCCGCCGCTACACACATCTGCTGGCCTAGCGAAAGTAGGCTTGGCAAGTGGCAATTCGACTCACGCGAGTTTAAATTCTTTTCATTTCTGTTTCACTTTAACATCACGCTGATAGCGATAACTCTATCACTCGAAAAATCAAGTGACAAGGATATATACATTGTTTTATTTATTATTGCCCTTAAGACTGGTCTAGTTATTGGGGTCCTTACATTGTCAAAAAGCAAAAACTCGCGTTCCTATCCTCCTTAAGACTAAATCCATAGTGGCCTGCTTTGCATAGAAAAACGTCTTAAGTCTATGTTCTTTTTTAATGTTTAAGAAAATAATGGCAATGAAATTTTAAAATCTACAACAATAGCGTTCTCGGTTTTTGCCCTAGCTATTTGTGATATGAAATTGTATTTTATTGTTTAAGTTTTGCGTCAGATGGAATAAAGTTAAAAAATAGGATTTATTACATCTGGCGCAAAACTTAAACAATAAAACATCCTTTTCATTACATGTCTTTAAGAGGGGCGTGAATAGTCACCTTTCAGGCCGGCATGGCATTCGCAACCCCCGCTAAAACCGAATGTCCATGGGCGTCGTTAGTCTCCTTTTGGGTGGCTC
>WYDE02089852.1:0-17805 GCA_009867175.2 Adela reaumurella
GAATGTAATCCCGTCCTTTTTCTAACATTTTATAGTGCTGTTAGTGCAGCCGAAGGCGACACACGAAGGCATTTTTTGAAACACATCGGACGTGCTCGCGGACTGACAGCCGGCAGGCGACTATTCGCAACGTAGGCCGACCGAACGAGATCGGCGCACCTTTCGTCGGACCATTTTGATACGCTTAGAGCGAGTCCTTTTATTTTTTAGTCTGAGGTTATTACTATGACAGTAGGCATTAAGTTATATTTGAAAATAAAACAATTTCCAGATGTTTTCTGAAATTTGTTTTATTTTAGATCAAAATGACTCATCTTTCGTGTAATTTGTAAAAAGTCAATACAAATGTTCAATTGTTGTGAGCTAAACGTCACATGTGAATATTTTATTCGTAAAATATGTAATAAGAATCTTATACATTAACTCATCTCCGGATGTAGATAAAAAAAATATTTTCCAAAGGAATTTTCCAAAAAACTTCACTATCTTTGTTAAAAAAACATTAAAACATTATTTTAAGTTGGAAATATTTTCAAAATGTCATTAATCAAAATAAATTCGTTTTGAGTTTTGACAGATAGCTTTTAAAGCGACGATATACGTACTGTTCTGTCAAAACAGAACAAGGAAGCTCATGTTCTACTAGAGCAGGATAAATGCATAAAACATGGAAACCATAAAAAAGTGGAGCAGCAGATAAAGTTGGCATTAAACACTTAATAGAATGAATTCCTAAAATAGAATCACACTATACCTGCGGAAATACATCGAAGCATTTCATCAAAGGTGGTACAAACATATTCATCTACATACAGATTACGAAAAAGTCTGTAAATCTTTGGATAAACCATTTGAAAACTGCGTAAGGTTTTATCGAATGTTCACAGAAGAATTCAACATTTCCTTTTTTGTTCCTAAGAAAGATTTCTGTGAAACATGCGTTGCCTATGACAACGCAGAAGGTGAAGACTTTTGTTAGAGGACCAAAGTATTCTTGGGGAGAGAACATGCGTACTATTATGTGTTAACAGCACTAGTAAAGTTAATTGTTGGTAATTGTTTATTACAATAATGACTCAGTTGTGGTAGCAGTTTTGAAAGCCAACTACAAAGCTGGACTGAGCGCCTAATCAACTGAAGTGTCTGATGCTCCAGATTTGAGAGGAAAACACGTACCACCTCATGCATTTTCAATAACTATGTAAAAGCTATTGCCGAATTCATAGATAGCTTCAAGCCGATGCCTTCTCATTATATTTCGAAGCATGCCCCAAACAGAAAATGTTTACTCTCGGTTGCACATTTTCTTTGATGTTTAAAATGCTTCAGGAACACTTAAAAGAAAAGAGTCTACCCAAAATGCAGTTGGCCTTCTTTTCATTGGATAATAAAACAAAAGAACATATCCACTGCATCCGTAACTCAAGACCTCTGCACAAAGTGTCAAGAGCACAAGATGATCCACCCACAGATTGAAGATGTACACACGTGTATCGACTGTAGCGATAATTGTACTCCTTCCTTGTCAAGACTTCCCTCAACATGTAAAAATAAGGAAAATGCCAGATAGCAGTCGAAACAAGATGAAGAAGAAGCGAAAAAATCATAAGGATAAACTGAATTGTACACTGTGGAAATGCAAAAGACAATCTCAATGCCAAAATTGTCTACCAAAGATTATTACTTTTCAAGGAAGCTTGTACAACGAAACGTTTGCACAAACTCTGCCTACATTATATTTATCCAGAAATATTGCGGGGATTTAAACAAAATCATACTGAAATTTTTTTATTTGATTTTCATTGCTTAGCATGCAAGTCGCTTCATACTCTTCGCAGATAATTGTAATGCGCAGAACAAAAACAAAAATGTGTTGAATTACACACAATGAAAAAAGTATATTTTGAGCCGGGCCATACATTTATCGCAGCTGATAGTGTCCATGTATGCATAGGACGAAAATTGAACACTGTTGGAGACCTATATGACTATGGCGACTTTGAAAAAATAGGATGCACTAACTGTCTTGTTAGGACTTGGACATTGTAAGGACATACAGACTTTATAAAATTAAAAGATTAAATGAAGGATAAGTTCTCAAAAAATTAAAACATCTCGAATCTAAAGTTAGTGGAATTTCGCAAGGGTACCACGAATCTCTTCGCCAAATACGATTACGATCAAGTAAACTTTGTGAGAATCGATGTGTTTCAGAAAACCATAAAAAATTAAATTCTTGCTGAAATAACTAATAGCCATGACACTAGCATACACACTGTCGACTGATTTGCTTTGGATCAGGGTGGGTATCGAGGATGAGTACAGTTTTCCATAGACCATCATTTTAAAATAAACAAAATATTGAATAACCCTGACAGTGAAAGTATCGGCGACGGTTACGGTGACAGTAACGTTAACGGTTACAGTTACTTTGACGGTGGCAGTGACACTAAGCAGAAAAATAAAGTGAAAACGTTTTCATGCAAAAAATACGGTAGTATTTTTTGTTTCAAAATTTGTGTGTGTGTTGTTGTTGCAGGTATGAATCCTAAATAAAGAAAATCAAAGTACACCTACACCAATCATTACAGATGACGGAGAGATAACAAATGTCACTGGAACACCTAGAAAAGCGAAACTTCGAAAAGAGTTGAAATGCCAAACATACCTCTGTTTGGCAGGAAGAAGATTAAAGGCATTGAAAAGAATTAGATCTAAATATAGAAGATTGGTAATATTTTACCTCATCCCAGAACAATCGGAAAGTGGTATCAACAACTATACTCGCTTCACTACGAAGCATTTGAGCTGCTAAAGATCAAATCTTCTTCATCGTGGCACAGACCTTTATGTCACCTTGTTATCGATGAAATGTCCATACGACAACAGACATTATTCGATAGAAAAAAATATCAGGGGTATGTTGACGTTGGTGCAGACAACATTATTGACGACTGCCAGGAAGTTGCATCTTCAGCGCTTGTATTCCTGGTTGTGTGCATTAACGGTCACTGGAAATTGCCTGTTGGATACTTTCTTGTAAACGGACTCACGGCAGAGCAACCCACTATGCTCATAAGAACTTCTTTAGAGCATTGCCTCTAGTGTCTCTAACTTTTGATGGATGTCCGACGCATTTGGCTGTAATGAGGCTTTTAGGTTGTCAAATAAGATGACACGCTGTCAAAACTGAATTTGAGCATTCAACCACCAAGCAACCAATTGTAGTGCTTCTAGACACATGTCACACAGTCACATGCTTAAATTGGTACGGAACTATTTGGAATCGAAAAAGATAATTCACGATCACGAAAACAAAATAATTAAATGGAATTATTTTGTAAAATTAAATGACCTCCAAAATTCGCAGGGACTGAGCTACGCGAACAAAATCAAGACAAGACACATCCTATTTCGTTATCACGTAATGAAGGTTAAACTCGCTGCTCAATTTCTGAGCAGAAGCGTCGCACGAGCACTTTCTTTTTGCGAGAATGACCTATAGTTATGCCTCAAAAGTACATTCATAAAAACTTTTAATGATATTTTTGATATTTTAAACACAAAAAGCCAAGTAGGTGAATATGGTTTCAAGCATGTAATCTGCACAGCTAACATAGATGCAATATTCACATTTATAGGTCAATTCATAGAGTACATAAAATCTTTGAAGATCTTGGTACTTAAAAGACCACCAAAAAATAAAAAAAAACATACTACCGATAATCAGAATAACGAAAAAATGGGTGTACCTAGTTAAATAAAAAGAAAACTAGATTTGTGGGTATGCTTAAAAATATGTAAAGCTTAAAAATATTATATTCGCATGTAGTAGAGAATCAAAAACTCTTAAGATAAATCCTATTTATAAGCTAAGTCAAGATCACCTCAATCTATTCTATGGAAACAGAAGATCTCAAGGCGGATACAATAATACTCCGAATGCCAAACAATTCAAGGCAGCGTACAAGAAACTCTTCGTTCATCTTTAGTTACGTCCAGGCCTCTCCGCGAATTCAGTTCTCAAAGAAAACATAAGAATCCTCAACTGTTTTTCGGCTTTTCATTCAATCGCATTTATTAATAATACATCAGCTGGGTATCGACAAGAAGACGAGGATGAAGACGATAGTTCGAATGAGAAACCGTTACCACTGGAATTGAAGTTACCACAGCAGCTATATGCTGTCTGAATCTCTGCCAGAAGGCACTAAGCAGATGGTAGGCAATATTGCCGGATTTGTGGTGCGATCCAAACTAAAGAAGGTAGCGTGCGAAGAGTGTGCAGTTAGCCTACTAGCATTTGAAAATGATTGTTATCGTAAGGTCATTATGCTTAGGGATAAAGGAGGTCTATGTTATCCTTCATACGGAGTCCTTCAAATCTGTCTTATTACTGAAAATTTAATAAAAAACCAGTCAAAGAACATAATATATTGTTGCCTAAGCACACAACTGAGTTTGTGTGCACAAGAGCTCTGAGGACTCTGATAGGCACAGATATTATTCATAAATTTTCTCATCATCAAAGCAGTCTAACTGACCATGGAATACCATTGATTAGAGTTATCATCGGGAAATACGCAATAATAAAAATCCACAATGAAACGGCCTTATTTAACATAAGTAACAAAACGGAAACGACCAGACAATTACATAATAAATTATCCCAGTTTAAGGGCTTGTACCACGTTGGAGCACACGCATCCTACACTCGCATCCTTGAACAAGAAAGCGAAATGTGGGAAACCCACCCTCCAGATGGGACGACAACATCATGTACGTTGTGGGAAAACGATTGATTGAAACTTAACAAAGGAAAGCCACAGACGTTACTTGCTGAAGCTACTGACAGATTAGCTTCTGAGATAAAACGAAATAACTTAGAAGAAATAAACCTCGCCCAGGGTATGCTGCATGGAGTCAAAGCACCTAAAACGTCGGATGTTGTAGTGTCAGAAAATGTGAGTTTATTTGCTAAAGAAAAATTAAAACAGGGATTCGAAAATTTCTTCATACTTTGAAAATAAATCAAAGAACTAAGTAAATTGTGATTATTATTACTTCATTGAAGTCGTCAATTTGTCGAAAAATCTCATAATTAACGCTGTGCCACATTTCGATAGGTGCTCACTCGTATAAGATTACTTTTTTACTTTACTTTAATTACTTTGTTATTATAGGTGCATATAATGTAAAAAATACATATATTAAATTTGACAATTGCATACTCCATCCTGGAATCTATACATAAATGTTTACAGAAGATTTTTTTTTAGTACAATTCGTAGAACAATTTGTATATGCCTATATTGTTTAAAACATATATCTAATTATAATATTATGTACAGTGTAATACATAAGCAAAATCAAGAGCTAGAGAAAGCTGTAACACATGACGAACACAACACATCGGGCGTGATCCAGATGACATTACTTGCACGTGTTACATATCCAGCGTGTCTTATCTACTCCAGACTGGCCGGCCGGCTAACATCCCAGCGCCGACCGGACGCAGACACATTCCTCTACGCTCCGAGCACCGGAGCTTCAAAACCAAAGCTCATTCTCAGCCTAGCTTTAAGTGACTTACCATGTAATGTGTACTGAAAAAAAATTAAAAGTAATTAAGTTAATAATGGACCTTCATTGAAGAAACCATAATTCACGCGAAATCACGCTGGACCTGCATAGTGTTGAAGCAGTTCAGACAGTCGAAGGAAAGATGAAGCCATTTATGGACACCGACTACATGGCCACCCACGACGCAGCGACGAAAACACGCCGAGTTCAAGCAAGTTTCTGGAGATCGAAAGTGAGAGATTGTCGCTTGGTTGGACAATAGCAAAGGGGTGGGCCGGGAGCGACCGCCACTAACTGTCGACCGAGATGAAATTCTGCGGGAGCATTTCGTGTGTGTAAGGTGCGGCATATGTTGCTCCGCCGGCGACGAAGACCTAAGCGACGCAGACGCGCGCATATTTTGTACTGCATGAAGTGATTAGAGCCGGCGGATGCTGTATCAACCGCGCCACGTCATTTCTGCGACTGCGTTCGTTTGTGATCACAGCACAGATTCCATCCATGTACACTCTCCGTCTCGCTCGTCCAGTTTTGCGCCAACTTCGCTACGATGAACACGTGTGTCGCTCCGTATGTGTGGAACAGCGAAAGTGAATTAAGTCTTTTGGAAATATATCAAGCGGAGCCAGTGTTATGGGAGCCGACACATAAATATCACAAAGATAAAAAAATAATTAATGATACGTGGGTTCGCATTAGTGAGGAAACTGGTATATTTATCAAGGAACTTAAAACAAAGAAGGATTCCCTTATGGGCGACGTTTAGAAAGCATCAGCGACTGTTGAAAAGTCTCTACTGTCTGGATCCGGGTCACAAGATGTTTACAAGCCGATTTGGTTTGCATATAGTTCCATGGATTCATTTTTGGGACATCTATATGAATGCAAAAAAACAACAAACACTGAAGTAAGTTCTAATTTTATTTATTTAATATTTGTATTAGTATTACAAGTTTTTTAAAATTTTTTAATTAGTAAGTGCATAGTAGGTTAGTAATAATTGTTAATTACGATTTCCAAAGAAATAAGTAGTGAATTCTTCTCTTATCTGCTTGGCTGTAAGTGTAGGTCTTCGCGCCACTTGTGATATAGGTCTTATGGCACCGGAATCTTCAATATCATTTCGCCAAGAACCAGGTTGAATCAACTGACCATAAGAATCATAAGTATCTATTGTACCTGGAGGTGTATATATATTTATTGAAGATGAACTTTTTCTAAGAAAATTATGCAATAATATGCATGTCTTAGTCAAAATTATAGTTTTTTGTGGTTCTAGAAGTATAGGTTTTCTAAAAACTCTAAATTTTGATGATAAAATCCCAAAAACATTTTCCACCACTACCCGGGAAGACGAAAGGGTTTGATTGAATACACGTTTTGGTGAATTTATATTGTGATCACCTGGGTAAGGTTTCATTACATGCGTACTAAGTGCAAATGCACCATCTCCTAAAAATACATAGGGAACATCTCTCGCTGACCCTGGCAGAGGGCTTGCCGTTGGTAGATTAAGATTATTATTACAAATTTTTTGCCATAACAAACTATTTCGAAACACACCACCATCGCTTATTCGCCCCTGACTTCCGATATCGGCGAAAATAAAATTGTAATCACTATCCACTAAAGCTAAAAGCACAATGCTGAATGTTTTTTTGTAGTTGAAGTACTCGGAACCGCTGTGTTGTGGACTTTGCATAACAATGTGCTTCCCGTCGATTGCACCAATGCATCGTGGAAATTTAAAGCCTCTTTCTATTTCCAACCATGATTCTGGACTTGTAGGCAACTGCAAAAAAGGTTTATAAAATAAGTTTATATCATCATTAATTATGCTATACTATTTTCAGAATGACGAATCTATAATGCATACGGAAGAAATAGGTTTTAATGGAGGGCCTTCACAAGATGGCACAATTATTGCACAGGAAACGCGTCAGTCTTCTGAAACTCCTGATTCTGTAATGCTGACGCCGCCACCGCCGCCGCCGTCTTCTGTAGGATCTATGCCTCCTACACAGCGTCGTCGAAAACATCCCCCAGAACTTTTGGAGGCAGGGGAAAATATGAGAGAAGCGATGAATACCCTTAATAGGGTACTAAATAAAAAAGAAGTGAAAGAAGACGATTGCGATTATTATGGGAAAATATTGGCTAATAAACTTCGACAGGTTCCTGAAAATGAGCGCCTTCGTATAATGTATGAAATAGATGGCATATTCATTAGACGCATCAATTCAGTTCAGCAATATGCCTCAATTCCCCCTCGTAGTTATCGCAGATCAAGTTCATCAGTATCGTCATATCCAGAAGCACTGAATCCAAATATAATAATCAATGAACACCGCCCACCATCTTCTCAGTCAGTACATTCGCCAATTGTAGACAATTTCAACAATGAACAAAATCCTTCAATTCAACAATATGCCTCATTTCCCCTTCGTAGTTATCGCAGATCAAGTTCATCAGTATCGTCATATCCAGAACCATTAAATCCAGAAGTAGTTGATACAAGTAATGCTCAAGTTCTACATATACCAGAAATGCCAGAAACAATTGAAAATGAACATGTAAACCAGAACACAAACAATCAACATGCTATGTCAGCAAATTCAATTCTGATTTTGGCTAATGGAACAGTTACTTCTCGTAACATTGTAAATGAAGCATTTCAGACCGCTTAATCACTCTTCGATGAATATGTTACTTATTAGATTATCGTCTTGTCGTGTATCCTAGTGTAAGTTCAGTTTATTAATAAAGATATTATTTGGAGCACTTACCATTATTTCATCCTTTAGTATTTCATTTAATGCAGCGCATACTTCAGGTACAATTTTGGATATTAAAGAACTGGAAACCTTGAAAAGAAAATGAAGACTTTCAAAGCTGTCTCCAGTAGCCAAAAATCTCAGCGTGATGGCTAAGCGTACTTTTGCTGGAATTGATGATCTTAATTGAGTATTTTGTTTGGAAATAACCGGTGATACTTTGTTTAACAAATACTCAAAATCTTTCACAGACATTCGCGTAAATTTATTAAACTGTCCAGAAGGCTCTGCTACTAATTCACTCAGTTGTTGTTCCATGATCGTACTGAAAAAATAAAAAAAGCTAAAATTAGACGAGTATCTAGAAAATATAATTGTAAACCTTCCAGTCGACCGTTATACATTTATAAATATTATATTTTTGTATTGCGAAGTGTACAAGTTTCCTCGTGGTGTTTTCCTTCACCAATATGTTTAGCATTGATTAATTTTGCAAACAAGTTGGTTAGATTTTAAATTCAGAAATATCTCCTTACCAGGTGGTATGGTATAACCTGCCCGGGTTGGTACCACCGCACTGAACGAAGGTTGGTCTAAGCAGCTATGAAAAATAGTTCGTGTTTTCCAGTTAGTTCAGTGTAGCCGGCACAATTAGGGGAAGCGCTGACATGACACCTATACCAAAAATAATTTATAAAGAATAACACAGTCCAAGAAAACGAATAAATGGTTAATTCTTTTAATATTTATAATGGAGTTACTTAAGTACCTTGTTCTGTTCCGATGAATAGCAACCATCCACCATCTCCGTTTTCGCCATGGTTTTTTAATTTTTTTCGTATGGTATGCATGCACCAAATTATAATAGGAGATTGCACACAAAGTAACTGCTGCCGTTAATTCTAACGCGTCCATCTTCAATCACAGCTCGCCACAAATGACTGAGACGAGAGTGTAGATGGGATGGCTCGGGAGCAGTGGCCCGGCAGGACGTCTCGTCGAGACGTCTCGTCGAGCCGCCTCCGCGAGAGTGTAGAGCCTGCATAAAAGCAATCAATTGTTTAAACTACCCGACTCTCGCCGACCCAAACTTCGCAGTCTCATTCAGAACCCCATCTGGAACGTTTCGCACCTACTACGCTGCAATAATGTCACTTATGCAAATTTGTCAAAAATGAGCTGAGTATGCAAAAAAACGCCTAAAGTACCAGGCAACAAGGTTAGGGACGAGGGGCAAAGAAGACTGGAAAACCATTCGTGCTGAAAGAAATGAACTACAACGATTTCCTCTATCTTAAGTATCTGGAAGATAAGTTAAATTTTAACATGTCAAAAAATGTTAATGGGGGTGTAATCAAAGTAAGTGAAATCAAAAATATAAATTTAAAAAAAAATGTGAAAATTACCAATATCGAACCACGTACAAGACTGAAAATTGGAATGAGGCAAAATGTGTAATCGAACCCAGAGGAAAGAAGTTACTTGGAAATAGAGGAAATGTTCAAACTAGAGGAAATGTTCAAACGATTGACGAAATTGCTTTAAAACCACCCTATTCTTCTAAAATTGCAATTACAGAACGCAAGAAGCGCGATCTATTGCAATTGGTTGAGACCAACATTGTGCCCTAATTCTATGAAAAGTTCTTTGAAGATCTTATTTAATTTTTCTTAAGTTACAGTTTTACATTTTACTAACTAGGTATTTGTGCTAATTATTATTTTATGTGTTGGCAGATACGAAGTTTGTAATTAGAATTAAGTAACAATACGTAAAGTTTTGTTTTGGAAAGTTTTTTAAAGTTTAAAGTTATCTCATTTAGTTTAAGTTTTCTAATATTTTTCTAAAATACTTTTTTATGTTTTTATTAATAACTATTATAGCTGCTACTAGAACTAAGATTCTTTGTGTGATTGAGCTGATCTGATTTGATTGTAGTCTGAAGTCTGATTGTACTTATATATAAGCTAAGAAGTAGAAGCAAGTACCAAAAATTAAGTGCAAATATTAACTTTGTAAGCAAATTTGCGGGAAAGGTAATACAATAATTTTTTTAGTTGATTATTGGGATCATAATTTCTTGACTTTTGTTTTTTATTCACCATGACACAATTACACGTTTAAGTTTTAGTTTAGTGCCACAACGTCATTATTGAGGGGGTTGCACATTTTAAAATGGCTCAATTTTTTATTAAAAAGTTTAAAGTATTTAAATTTGTTTTAAATTTAAAGTTAAAAGTAGTGGTAAAGATGTTATATACTTATTTTGTTTGAATGACGAATTGTCGTCATTTTACAGCATGTTAAATTTTCAAATGTTTCTCCTCAAAAAACTACTTTTTGCATAAGTGACGTTATTGCAGCGTGGGTGCGGTTTGTCCCTCCGCCGCCCGCGCCGCGCCGCTAGCTGAAATAATAATAACATAGAACTATGGAAATGTGTTGTGCGTGAGTGATCTACCGAACTGATCGATCATTTTAACATTGAAAATGATTTTTCGATGGGTTCAGTACAGCCCCCAATTACAGCAAGAGTGAGACATTGCCCTGGTCTCGGGAGTTTTAAGGCTACGTGAATGGTCCAGATCTCAAAAGATGCGTCTCGATGAGGGCTACAATATGGTTAAATTTTCTTTTTTAACTCAAAAACTTATTTAAAAAATCGCAAAAATGTAGGAAAATGTCGCATTTTTTCGGTGTCTTTTCGCACTAAATCGACAATTTTTCGAAAACAAATAGCGACATCAAAAAAATGAAAAAAAGCCCTCGGCATATTGAGTTGGGCTACATAAAAAAAAAACTGGCCCTCTCTATCTCTTATGGTCTAGGCTGTGGCTTATCCTTTATGTAGCGAAATGTCAGGATAACCGCAGGCGCGCGGCGCGGGATATATAAGTAGGGTCGGTGCGTTAGTTTGCCAGCCGGCTTTGGTATTCGGCCTTTTGGAGACGGTGTTACACTATTATTAAGATAATAGCGACCAATCAATATTTCTTTGAGTAAATTTCTGTCGAAAACATCTAAAAATGTTTGCTTGATATCTGGCAACATTTCTGGTTTGGCAACCCTGACAAGGAATTTCTTATGAATTTTTCAGTTGAGGGCCGTTCTCAGAGCTGCAACCTCGTGTGCAAATTAACTTAAAAAAATAGCGGTGCGCGTCATCATTCAAGGTAGGTTTTTTTCAGTTATTATAAGTTAATAATGGTAGCATGCATATAATTTGCTAAAAAAGTGACCTATTAACTAACACATTTATACTATGTTTATTGCAGTTTTAACGCTATAATTTTGGTGGCCGAAAACCAACCTGGACTTTTGTACTAATATTTAGTTTTCGGCCTAGCGGCCGAGCGGCCTTTTTTGTTCATAGTGTGGCTTACATAAGGAACTACTCTTCCTTCTCGGTTATTAACCGATATGTAAGATCCAACTTTTATTTTTGCGGCCGCCAAAGTTCAGTGATTTGATTGAGTTATAGTAAAACTAAGAAGGTTACTTTATTGAGGGCCGAAAATTAGAACACATTTAAAGTTTTATTCGGTTTTCGGCCTATCGCAATTTGTATGAGACAAAGTGGGGCCGAAAACTGAACGATGTTACATTTATCAGTAATCAAACATTAAAAAGTTAGTTCTGTTTTCGGCCTACCGCAATTTGTATGAGACAAAATAGAGCCGAAAACTGAATGATGTTTGATCAGTAATCAAACGTTCAAAATTTAGTTCTGTTTTCGACCTACCGCAATTTGTATGAGACAAAGTGGGGCCGAAAACTGAATGATGTTCCATTTATCAGCCATAACAATGAAGATAGTTTTACAAATTTAATTTTAATTTTTAGGGTTTCGTTTCAAAAAACGAAAACCCTATTAGCGAAGGAATTTCGTCCGTCTGCCCATCCGATTTCCGAAGAACCCGAAAAATACTGAAGCGAATAACCTGAAACTTGGATGGTATACGTAAAATTGCCACCCAATTAAGGAAAAAATCTAAAAATACCAAATATTACTAATAATAATTTAGTATTTGTACAGTTAGAATTAAAGTACCGCGGTTGTGGGGGTCTTGGACACTAATCGACAGTTTATTTATTTTTTAATCAAAATAACTAGTAAGATTTATATTTTTATACTGGCAACACTTCATTGTATCAAATGACATTGCTATTGGTATATGGACAACTGTCTATCGATTCTGACGTTTGGTTTGCAAATGGCGGAGTTTTGATTGGTACCGGCCGGACGACTTCCAGAAAATCCAGCATTATTAAGGAAATCCTTAAGGTGGTGAGTCTACTTTTTTGTTTGTAACACATTTTCTTTGTTTAGTATAGAAGTGAAGTCATATTTTCCAGATTAAGAAAGGATTTGTAAGGACATTCAAACATAACCTATAAAATTACACATGTTTTTTTTGTACTTTTGATGGTGGTGTTCATTACTGGTACAATACTTTGTGTTTGTTCAATAATCGACATGTGTCGAAAATTACCTATATCATTAAAAGTTGTGCTGGTGATCTCATAACGTTTTATGGATTAAGACAAAACGATTTATCCTCGAAAATCTGGATTTGCTGATTTACTACAAGTAATCGACAGTGGCCATAACTGATTCTTCATAAGTGGTACTCAGCCATTACTGGTACAATAATTTGCGTTTGTCCAGTAATCGACAGTGTCGATAACTGGTTGTTCATAACTGGTACTCTGTCATTACTGGTACAATAATTTGTGTTTGAGGCTGACCGTGGTTCGGATTCCTCGTTAAACTGTAGATCCCTTCCCTTCTTACCTACTAGGTGGTAGGGTTTAACTCGCCCAGGGTTGGTACCACCGCACCGAATGAAACGTCGGTCGAAACGGCTATGTAAATAGTCCGTGTTTTCTGTTCAGTTCATTGTAGCGGCACGACCGAAGGGAAACACTGACATGGCACCTAGTTCACCCTTTGTTATGGGCTGCCATCGCTTATGTTGCAGGTGATGTAGCAAACCGTGTTAGTTTCCATAAAAGAAAAAAATTGGGATGGTGATTTCATATCATTCTATGGATCTAGAGAAATAGAGTTATCCTCGAAAATCTGGATTTGCTCGTTTTTACCAGTGTCCATAACTGTTTTTTTTTTATTGCTCGCGAACCGGGTGGCTGTGTTCGAGGGCGGTGCCTCAGGAGCAGCCAATTTCACCCCCGAGGAAGTGCCAGTCCGGCTTGAAGGCGGACTAATCTCGCTGGGGAAAGGCTGTTAACCCGCGGCTTGAAGATCCGTGGATTGTAGGAATAGGGAAAGATATTTCCAGGAAGCCCGTTGTTGTTATAACTTCGTTGTTCATAACTGGTACTCTCTTATTTTCTCACAGATTTCACCTAAAAAAGACTACACCCCACATCTGATGGGGCAAGCAATCGAAGCTGTTAGAAATGGCGAAAAGGTGGCAACGGCCGCTAGAAGATTTAATGTACCCGGAGTCACTCTCCTAAACAAAGTGTCTGGTAAGACGCCAGAAAACTGCACGATGGGTCCTAGTTCAGTTCTTAGAAAAGAAGAGGAAAGTATTCTTGTTCAGTGGATGCTAGCATTTGCTGCCCGGCGTTTTCCAATTTCAAAAGAATATCTTTTAGAAAGTGTTCGAAAGATAATGATAGATGAGAAAAGAGAAAATCCCTTCACAGATAATAAGCCTGGAAGAGCATGGTTTGAATCATTTTTAAGGAGGAATCCAGAGATAAGAGAAAAAACAGCACAGAATATAACCAAAGCAAGAGACGACGTAAGCGAAGAAGACATTATCAGATGGTTTAAAGAAGTCGATGAATATTTGGAAGAAAAAGGTTTAAAAGAGATTCTGAAAGATCCCAGTCGAATTTTCAATGCTGATGAAAGTGCATTTTTTTAAACACCTAAACAGGGCAAAGTACTGGCGAAACGAGGTGACAATAACTTTTACAGCTCAGGAGGTGATGAAAAAGAAAATCTTTCGGTCCTTATTACAGCTAATGCAGCTGGTGCCCTGGCACCACCGATGGTAATTTACAATTACGAAAGAGTACCTGCATACATTTCCGCTAGTGTTCCAGAAAACTAGGCAATCGGTAGGTCCGAGTCAGGTTGGATGTGCAGCAGCACCTTCTTTGAATATATTTCCAACATTTTTAATCCCTGGTTAACGGACAAAGGTATCAAAAGGATATTATTTTTTTAGATAATATAGGTCCCATTTAACATTACTCTTGGCCAATTTTTGTGCTGCAAATAGCATAGAGCTGATAGCGCTCTATCCCAATTCCACTCACATATTACAGCCTATGGATTTGGCAGTATTTCGTTCCTCTAAAACAGGCTTGGAAGAAAGGTGTTAGTGATTTAAAAAATGAAACCGGTGAACCTCTAAAGAAGCAGCATTTTGCGCCCGTGCTAGAAAAGGCCATTTCTACTCTGACTCCGGAATGCATAAAAAACGGTTTTAGATCTGGAGGCTTATGTCCACATGGACATGAATACATAGATATGAGCAAAATTAGACACCGTCGAGAAAAAAATATGGATACATGCCAAGCAATCGATCCAAAACCAACCCAGTTTTTACAGTACTTGGAATCGGAAATAACGAAAAATTTTTCTCAGGAAAAAATGAACCTTTTTAATACTCTTTACTATGAGAATAGAATTGAATTAGAAGACAAGTTGCCTTCTGAAGATATAGCATTATATGTCGTATGGGCTAAAAACAAACAAATTTTTTTAGCAAGCAACTGTCCATCCCGACCAGATAACTTACTGGGTGAGGCAGAAGACACTACAAACTCGTCACACGACCAGCAATCCCAAGGGACTTCAACTTGCATAGTTAACAAACCGAGCAATACAGAAGTCGAAAGTGTCACATCAGATAAAATTATTACGAATCCCGCTGAAGTGTCCGCATCCATCATAGGCTTGATGAATAAGAGTCTGACAAAATCCACAAATTTAAATGACACTATGTTAACTCAAAACTTGCCTAAGCACAGCGATTCAGTTAAAGATCAACTGACTACCAATACTTTGAATATTTCAAACACAATACCTGACAATGATAACAATGAGCCCGTTATAATAACTTTAGAAGATAACTCCCAAAACCAAATACCTTTAGCCAAAGATAGTGAACCTACAATTGAAAATAACACACCATTAAATCAAAACTTCCCAAACAACAGCGACTCCGTCAAAGGTCAAACTACACCCAATAAGCTAAATAATTCAAACAAATTAGATGACAACGATAACAATGAGCAAATGATAACATCAGAAGATAAATCCCGAAAGAAAGAAAAAAACGGCTTCAAGAAGAAAAAGAAGAGCGAGCTAGACAAAGACAAGAAAAAAAATTAATAAAACAAAAATAACGGAAGACAAAAAGAAAAAAAAATTAAAACGGAAAAGGAAGAATCAAGTTCAAGAAAAATCGAGCTCTGAGGAGACAGATTTGTCGGATGTTAAATATGCTGAGAGTGGTGATAGTTATGAAGAGCTAGATAGTGATGGAGATGAGTATGTTGGTTCGGTAATCAATCAGTCAACAAACAAGCGAAAGATAAAAAAACACAAAATAAATAATTCTAGTGGCTCTGATTCAGAAGACTTAGCTTTAAGTAACTTGACGAGTATTACAAAAGACAAGAAAAAAAATATTGGCTTGGGCTGCTTTGTGATTGTTAAATACGAAGGGGAATATTTTCCAGGCAACGTAGAAAATATGCTTGAAAAATGTTATGAAGTAAGTACGATGGTCTTGTCAACGGGAAATGGCCGGAGAAACGAGACAAGATATGGTATAATCATGACAAAATTGTTGAAAAGATAATAGAGCCCATATGTTTAAATAAAAGAGGTTATTACAAAATTCCTGAATGGAAAAATACTTACCGGACATTTATTTGAGTTATTAAGATAATTACATACAGGTGTAACAAAGAGGTGGCACATTAGGCACTCAAAGGAATGACAATTCTCATACACAAGATCACTACTTGGGACAAATATAGAATTGTGAAGAAAATCTCTAGGCCCTTCATACAAAACTTGCAATAAATATAATTAAAACTCCAATGTACCAAAAAAAGGTTATTTGATTTTTTTATCTATGTGTGTTTAGGGTGCTTTAATGTTCTCATTCTCGTGGTTTTGAATTTATTAGGATTGGTTTTGTTTATTTGATTTATAACTAGGTATTTTAGTGTTGCAAACCTGTTATAGGTAGGTACTGATCTTATTACAAGGTATTGAGACAACAATGACTCAATGAGATGTTATTGCCTAAAGATGTATGTTCTAATTTTGATTTTTTTAGGATTGATTTTTTTTATTTGATTTATAACTAGGTATTTTAGTGTTGCAAACCTGTTATAGCTAGGTACAGATCTTATTACAAGGTATTGAGACAAGAATAACTCAATGAGTTGTTATTGCCTAAAGATTTATGTTCTAATTTGGATTTTTTTTAGGATTGGTTTGTTTATTTGATTTATAACTAGATATTTAATGTTGCAAACCTGTTATAGGTAGGTACTGATCTTATTACAAGGTATTCAGACAAGAATGACTCAATGAGATGTTATTGCCTAAAGATTTATGTTCTAATTTAGATTTTTCATTATGTAAGGTTTCCTAATACAGATATTTAGGAATAATAAGTTAGGTACTGAGATTATTAATGTGAAGACTGTTAGAAGAAAGTATGATTTCATTTAATAAATACATTATTACGTACCCACTTTTCTTTTCTTTTCATACTCCTTTTTCACAGGCCGTAAAGGTCCACTGCTGGACCATAGCCCTCCCAAAGAAGTTTTTGCCATAATTGCCATGCTTAGCAAGCGGGTTCGCGATCGCACTATTTTGGCTAAACCGGAAATCACACGGCGACTTACTATTTCCTACTAGTTCATCTTTATTCCGAATAAAACAACTTTTTGAGGTCAAATCATTTCTTCCGTAAAGTGTCCATAATTGGGTGTTCATTACTAATGATGTCGATTACTGGTGGTCCATTACTGAATCTGTGGTGTCGAACACTGGCACATTTCATGGTTTTTACAATTTAAGTGTTTTATTGTAAGTTAAGTAAAACTGGCACAAATGTAAGCAATATATAATTTATTGATTATATATCTGCCAATATTCAACAATAATTATAGGTCAGACATGCTTCATAAGTGTTGTAAACCTGGTCAAACTACACAACACCCTTAAGGTGTCGATAACTGCCACAACCACGGTATACTTATATATTATATATACAGGGTGTTCGGCACATGGATGGAAATTTTTTTTTTGTAGGTTAATGGGGTCATTTGCAAGGTTTTCACCCTTGGTACCTTTTGTCAGATGTCACGTGGTATCGAGATACGATTTTTTTTCTTTATTTTTGAAAATTACCAAAATCCCAGCTATAAACCCTTGTAA
>WYDE02089853.1:0-11776 GCA_009867175.2 Adela reaumurella
AAACGACGGAACAATCCGATAAAGACGCCGCGAGAAGAGCCGGAAGTTTTCAAAATGTTGGTTATTACTTTAGATGACTTTTTATAGAATTGTTTCTGCAATAATTCTATGACATGATATTACAATACTTTGGTTTACTTCTCTTCAAAGGCATCGCTCCTGAAATTTTTGGCTCACATCTTTTAATATTTCGTAAACATTTGCAATTTTAGAATGAATAGTATGATATGGGAGGATTTTAGTCATACACTTCCACGGTGACCAACTGGCTTGGAAGTGGGTTTCCTCACGATGTTTTAATTCACCGGAGTGTCAGTGGCCATTTAGCACAAATTCTAAAGTAAATATTGTGCCCCCAGTGGGTATCGAACCCGCACCTCCCGCTTGAGAGGCGTGTTCTTGCTCGCTCGGTCAATGTGACACACTTGAAATATACTATATTTGATATAATCACTTCTTATAGAACTAAATGTATGACTAAAATCCTCTCATATCATGTAAAAGAGAAGTGAAAGAAGAGAAATGGCTTCAAAAGAAGAAAGAAGAAGAATATAGGTGTATCGGATTTTGAAAGCATAGGTATTTCAGCTGGCAGAGACTGCTTTACTCGTAGCTGCTGTTCTTTAGATCTCTGAGGCCAGCCAGGTGTGTGGCTTCGATACCAAAAAGTTTGTTTGCGAATTTATACGCATAGGTTACTTGGACCGCCCTATTAAGCTTACATACAAGGTGTCCAGAACATGTGGGCTGTAATTCAATCCAGGGACTACATTTGAAGTGTAGAACACGCAATGAGAAAAATACTTGGTTAAATGTGAGCCTACCAAACAGCTTTGTTAAATTGACCTTGAAAGTGCATTGTTATTTTTATGAATCTATCTTGTTGGTTCAACCAACTCGTTTGTTATTTCAACCATAAACTAAGTCACTTTGACAAAGCTACTTGGTAGGCTCAGAATTATCCAACATAATTAGTAATTATAAACAATTAAAGAGCTTTGTTAAATTGACTTAGATTGTTATTTTTATGAATCAATCTTGTTGGTTCAACCAATTACAGGATCTACTTGTCTTTAGTGGGATAATATCAACAATGTGTGGATGCATACCCAACCTGTTGATCGATGGTGGAATTGTGATGGAGGGATTACGTTATTCAGCGCCTAAATATGAATTCTGAACCAAATTTGTTCAGCGGTTCAGGCTCTTGGTGGACGAAAATACATGATTTTTTCCAAAAACAGCTCGTTTTGACGAAATTTATTTTGGCTGATTTTCCTTGCTTTGCATGCAAGTCGCTTACTGAATCTTAATCAGAAAAATACTGAAAACAAATAAAGAAAACGTCCGAACCGGGATTTGAAGCCGCGACATTTGACCTTAGCTGCCACTGCGATACCAACTTCGCCACCCGGACCGTGACGTATTCTCTTCAATTAATTGCCGTATTCATCTGATTCTTCTTAGTGCTCACTCAGCGTTCGAAGTAGTCTACATCGATTGATTATATCATTGTACCCGTTCAACGTCAACAATGGTCCCGGCTTCAAATCCTGGTTCGGACGTTTTCTTTATTAGTTTTCCGTATTTTTCTGATTAAGATTCAGGTCTTTGACATCTGAAAATCCCATATCAGTGGAAATGTCAACTTTGAAATCAGAAAATCTTCACAATCGATAGAAAGTAAGTAATACATACATACATATCACTCACACTGAATCCCGAAAATCGGGGTAAGCACAGCAATCGGTGTTGTGCTGCAAGAAACTCCTGTAAATTACAGCACAACACCGACCACTACATTTCGCAGTTATTTGGACAAGATATCAAGCAGCACGTAAGGCACGAAGACCCACCTACTCAGTGAAATGATAATGATATAGGTGTATCATTTCACTGCACCTACTGCATGACTTGGTAGAAGTAAGTAAATAGCAAGTAAATGTGATATTGGTAAGCTCATTCTGTAAATAGCAATTCACATTCAGCCTATTTTTCTACACATTTCAGCAACCTTTTCCGTTAACGATAATTTCCTGGAGAACCTTCATTTATGACGTCATCCACTAGTAATCAGCCAAAGTGAATTAGACCGACAAGGTTTGCATAGCATTAGCGCGCGGTTAGCCGCACGATATCCACGCTTCGATAAGCTCTCGAGAACACTCCAGATGCGAGGTGTTACTTTAATTAAATCTATCTATTTTTACTGTGCCTTTACATACATACATACGAACACCCACGGACCCAGCGAAGAGTCCTTGTGCCACAGTAAAGCATCGACATAAAGGATCAGTCCAAGAAACGAAGGAAAAATTGTGCAAATGCAATGTAATTGAATTGTAAATGTAGTAGAATTGTAATTGAATTGTGAATTGTAAATGAATTGTGCAATGTAATTCCGGATTTGTTAACAAGCCGATTTTGGACGTCAATACGGAGATACAGAAGGGGTTTTTCCCAACGTCTCACGTGAGACGTTGCTTGTTGCAACAGACACGCGAAGCGGTTCCAACGTCTCACATGAGACGTTGCTCGTTGCAACGGACAACGCGAAGAGGTTCGAACGTCTCAAATGAAATGTTGCTCGTTGCAACGGACCACACTAAGCAGTTCGAACGTCTCACGTGAGACGTTACTCGTTGCAACCGATCACGCGAAGCGGTTCGAACGTCTCAAATGAGATGTTGCTCGTTGCAACGGACTACACTAAGCAGTTCGAACGTCTAATGTGAGACGTTACTCGTTGCAACCGATCACGCGAAGCGGTTCGAACGTCTCAAATGAGATGTTGCTCGTTGAAACGGACCACGCGAAACGGTTCGAACATCTCACGTAGACGTTCGGGCTACGAAAAAATATTAATTGGGATGCTACCGACAACGAATCCACGACAACATTTGATCAATAGTTTTGTTATTCCTACGTTGCTTGTTTGATACTAATATGGTGCTAAAAGCAAGAATCTATTGGATTAAAATCACATCCGGTGGACAGCTATTTACACTAGTGGAAAAAAGAAAACAAACAAAATATATAAATGTTTTTATAGGTACCCAAGACATTTGGCGCCACGCCGTCACCTTTGATTTGATTCGGTTTTGCGTGGGTTACGAATGCCGTGCCGGGATGCCGAGTCGTTTTTTACACTTATCTTGAAGAATCACAGGTCATACACATCGGTAGGGGGTGTATTCCAGATTTTGCCAGTGCGGAGCTCTACAGTAAAGCGATGCATTCTCTGTCTGCTAAACGTTAACCTATGGTGAGTTGCGAATATTTGTTTCCCCTATTCGGCCTTGTTTTCGCTATTCGTCTTCGTTGCCTGAACAGGGTGAGGCGCGAAAACTTGCTGGTTTGTATTTCGCGCCAAGCGTCGAGGTAGAGTCGAAAAAGAGCAGGAAGCATCTCATTCGAAACACGAAATCGTGAAGTTTTGTTACCCGCATAGTCAGTTCGCGCCATGAATTGGACCAACGAGCAGCGCGCGTTTGCCGTCAAGGCTTACTTTTTTACTGGCCGTTCCATTATCACCACTCAACGAGAGTTCCGTACTCGTTTCAAGGTTCGAGAAATGATTAGGACTTTTTTCTGCCTAATCTGGCTGAGATAGATATTGAAGATGTCTGGTTACTACAGGTTGGAGCTACGGCCCACACAGCGCGATGTTCAATGGAACTTTTGTGAGAACACTTTGCAGAGCACCTCATCTCTTTGAGAGGCGACCTTGTTTGGCCGGTACGCTCTCCCGATTTGTCTCCTTGTGACTTGACTTTTTTTTTTTGGCATTATCTGAAATCAATTGTTTATAATGACCGTACAAGGAGCATACCTCAAGTGAAAAACAATGTACGCCAAGCCGTTGCTAACATACCCATCGATATGCTTGGAAGAGTTGAACGAAACTTCAGAAATCAGGTAACTCAGTGCATCGACAAATAGGGCCGTCATTTGACCGATATCATCTTCAACACTATTAATAAAAAAAATTAGATGATGTATTTTACAATGTATGCACCGCACCCTGTATAAATCACACACACATTAGAGCACATTGTGCTCCTCCATACTCTCTTTCTCTTTCACGCTCGCTAAAAGTGGACTAAAATAATATATGCGATACTTTTAATGGTTCAGTTTTTTGGGATAACCCATAACATATTACATAGTAATTGTAATTATATAGTAACATATATATGTATAGATTTATGCATTGAACATTTCTAGCAAGCGTGTTTTTGTAATTTGTCCCCCATTCCATTTAATAATATTGGCATACTGCACGTAGCTGCAGTATTTACTGTGTCTATTAAGGCTATTGGAGTACACTAAAACATGTGACACATACTTAGTCAATAGGCTATCCTTTGTCACAAACTGAAACTCGCTGGAATTTCGGGTCCTTAGCTCCGATCCGATACGGGGAGATTGAATCCTGGAATCCGGGGACAAGAATCTAATATACCTACCGGTTGATCCGTGGATCCAGTTAAAGTCTAGCTACTTTGGATATAATGAAAGCGATGCCTAAGTAGCTAAAAATCACTCCTAAGCAAGTAGGAATGCATATGTCTGTTTTAATTGAATCTTTTACAGGTATCACGATTCGGACAAGATTCGGATTCCATGTTAAACTGTAGGTCCCTTCCCTCTTCTTACATAGTGGTATAGGGTTAAACCCGCCCGGAATGGTAACACCGCACTGAATGAAGGTCGGACGAAGCGGCTATGAAACATGGTTTGTGTTTTCAGTCCAGTTTAGTGTAACCGGCTGGAATTGAGGGAACTGCTGACATGGCACCACCTACATAACTCACCAAGGTGTTTAGGCTGACATCACAGGTACCAGAAGAACTGGTGCATTAGGTGATGTAGCTATCCGTGTCAGTTTCCATAAAAAAATAAAAATAAAGCAATAATTGTAATGTCTGTTTTAATTTAATCTTTAACAGGTATCTCGAACAGAAGCCTGTACTTTCTTTATCGTGAAGCGGTCGGTGTTCATGGCACCGAAACGAAAAGTGCAGCCCTATTATTAGTTCGTTTTTAACAGTGCAAATCACCAAGAATTATTCTTGTTTTGTAGTATGTAGGTACGAGTAGATAGGTAATGAAAAAGTAGGTAGCGCAGCGCGTCCGCTAGGGGCGCTGCTCGGTTTTACACATGAACTCCCGGTGATCGGCACGTTGTTTTAAAAAACGGTTGGAAAAACGGACGGTGGGCCGATTACAAGTTAACTAAGCATTATGTAAGTACGTGGCGTTGTAAACGTGGATTTTGTATGGAAGCGAAGTAGTTCTCAACGTACCCGCGCCACCGCCAGTGGAGCTCTCCGTTTTAAATATGAAATGCGAAATAAAAGATCCTAACAAACGAGCCTTACTTAACTCAGCATGAACCAACTTACAATAGATACTATAAATAATTGTGATTGTACGCCATCGAGATACTTTATCTTATCTCTAGTTAATCAAATTTATTAGTGCAGACTAATTGATCTATAGATATAAGCTTTGGTTCAACTGCTCCCTATATTTGTGCGAAATGGCCATATGATTTATTTATTGTGTATACATTATTGTGGGGCCAGTTGTCATGAGCCCGACACGAAGCGATGGTTGTCGTGCCAATAGTCATGCCAATAGGCATTAGTCACGCACGTCACGGGCCACGGCAGGCCACTCCATATACTTGGACCTCAGAGGCACATGACAAATCGATGGACAAATGTACGAGTTTTAGCTAAATAGACTTTTAAATACAGTATGGCAGTGTTTTTCTTTCTCTTTATTTTCTGAAGGATAGTTGTATCTCTTTCCAATGTGGAGATTGATTTGGTAATGTCACAAGGTCTTATGTCTCCTATAGCTACAAGCCATAGAGTCTTATAATTTTTTTTTGTGGTGCCATGTCATTTCCCTCAGCTCCAGCCGGCTACACTGCACTGGACGAAAAACATGATATATGTTTCATAGCCGCTTCGACCGACCTTCATTCAGGGCGGTGGTACCAACCCGGGCGGGTTTTTACCCTACCACCGTGTAAGGAGAGGGAAGGGACCTACAGTTTAACGTGCTGCAGTTTACAAATTACTAACCTTATGCTACGACAAATCCATAAAAAAATCAACGGAACGATATACATATAAGGGGTTGCGGAGTAGCCTAGTTGGTTAGAGCACGCCTCTTACCCGAGAGGTCGTGGGATCGATACCTGGTATGAGCACAATTTTTACGGATTGTAGTCTTGGTTAAAATTTGAGTGCAAAATTACAATGCACCCCGGTGAAGGAAAACACCGTGAGGAAACCTATAAACTAACAATACGAATGTGTTGCAGTGTATAAAGGTTGACTGGAATAATCCGCCTTCTGCTAAGCAGGAAAGTCTATACTTATTTATATTTATTTATAAGCAGTCTCTGATCTAACGCAGATATAGTTCTCTGGCGGCTTTGTACATGGAGGACCTCCTGCCTTCCATACCTTTACCCTCTACGGCTTGCCGAGGGTCCTGGTTTTTCTTCCCTCGGTACCTCCCGCATCATGACCTTCTACGGCTCAGCCGATCGTCACAACGAGTAAGTACCGGAGACAAGTCCTTTCACTCCAGTCAATCTACTGTCTCTCTCTTACTGTGTACCAAATTATTGAACAATAGAAATGGATATCAAGAGTTCAGTGCTTTATTATATACCGTAAGCCAGGGTTTCTTAAACTTTTTGCAGGCACGGATCACTGCCAGAATTTATAAAATTCCACGGACCCCTGTCAAAGAATATTTTAGGAAAAGAAAACAAGCCTAATTTGTATTAGGCGCACGCATGTCATCTGCGACTTTCAATGGGTTTCGATTTTAAGGGTTAACTGAGCTACTGCGAACCGCTGATATACATGCTATGGACCCCTAAGGGATTCGCGGTCACCACTTTAAGAAACCCTGCCGTATAGGATCCTTAGCACACCGAGATCACATATCGGTAAACGTGAAAGAGTATCGAAGAAAATGTGTGCATTTCCTAAATTCATGAATAATTATAGAAGCGTCTTTGGGTCAGGGGTTGCGGCATTCGGTATTCGTTTACCGATGTTAAGCACCGCCGAGCGCGGTCAGGCATTGGATGGGCGACCGCTTGACCGTTGAAGCTGGTCGTTGTTCGGATTCCACGTTAATTTGTGGCTCCCTTCCCTCTCGTTACATGGTGGTAGGGTTGGTTTTAGCGAGGGTTGCGAATGCCATACCAGCCTGACAGGTTCCTATTCACGCCCCTCTTGAAGTTCTCAAGACTGTTCACGGAGGGAAATATATGGGCAGGGAGAGCGTTCCAGAGTTTACCGGATCTGCAGACGAAAGATCTACAGGATCGATTGGTACGCATCAGTTGTGTGCATCGTGTAGGGATGCAATCTCTGCTCACGCGTAGTGCGGAGGTTGAAAGGGGACGGCGAGATGGCGTTGAACAGCTCCTCCGAGCACTCCCCGTGGATAAGCGATAGAGCAAACTTAGGGAGCCGACATCCCTCGGGAGTTGCATGCGTTCCGCAGACGAAGTTACGGGTAAAACTTAATTAAATAAAACACAATGTAAGGATTTTATTAGATTTTATTAAGTATATTATTTGAATTCATTAGAGCCTATTTTATAATCTAGATCACTATTTAGACTGTTACTTTAGTTTCCGAAATTACTGAAATTCTGCACTCCTTCTATTTAAATATTTCTTATTTACTATTCATTCTGAAAATAATAAATGAGCGAATATAAAACAAATTAGTCCTCTGACTATCACTGACAAATAGTACGCATGGCAACTTAAAAATCTGTCAAAAGTACAGTCGCAAGAGTAAACACCCATTAAACTTAAAAATATATGATTGCAGTTCAATTTGTTTTTCATTAATGTTTATATAAAAAATAAAAAATAATGTAAAAGTTTGCAGAATATAAATTGATTTTAATATTTCTGATTTATTTATTAAGCATATAAATTTTAATTAGCGACAGTAAGCTTGAAAATTAATAAGAAATTTGTACCTAGGTATTACTATAGCATTGCCTTCTATACAGTAGATTTATTTTTATGTGCATCAGTTGTCTATACGCACGGTCCACTCACTGTGTTTTCTCGTTTGAGTTGGACGGATTATAGATTTTTAAAAGCCTAAAACATCAAATCTATCGTTCGGACCATCAATGCCTTCTGCAGAATTTTATAAATCAATGTTCTCTAGAAAAAAAAATCGAACACAAAATTACACAGGACTATGACTAGGCGCAAAAAAAATGCATACTGTTAAAGTTTCTAAGCAATTCCAATCACTGAATATCCATTACCATTATCAAAAATATAATTAGATTACGACATTACATTATAGATTATCACAAAATATATTCATTGTTGAAGAATCTGCCCCTCGCTTCCAGCACGTACATAGATGTATTGCACATCAGTTTGCACCTTATAGGTACCTACATCTTTTCACGATTTGTTTATCATTTCGTATAACCCGTTCAGATAAAGAAACGTGTTATAACGAAACTAAGTGTAACATGACATCTCTCTCACAAGTATTGGGAGAGCGCTTTGTGTGAGAGAGATGTCATGCTACACTTAGTTTCGTTATAAAACGTTTCTTTATATGAACGGGTTATATGTATGGATTTTTCGGATGAGACGAAGTAACTTCATACATAAATACGTGTCGCCCATCGTCACGCCGCGTTTAGAATCCATGCCCTGGTAGTAATTTCGGTGGCGTTCGTTTGGTAATGCAATAAGCAATGTTTGTATGTTTTCTTACAGAGAGATGACCGGTCGTTGCTGGCGCAGTTCTTCTTCGCGGATGAGACCCTCAATCTGGTGGCAGCGGAGCTGGACTCGTTCGACGGCCGAAAAGACCCGGAACGATGCTCCACACTGGTCAACCAATTGAGGCTAGCTCAGGTAATTTAAAAATATTATCCTGTAAACCTGTTAGTGTTGGATTAGCCGAGCGGGCGAGCGCACGCTTCTCAAGCGGGAGGCGCGGGTTCGATCCCCACTGGGAGCACATATTAATAATTTTAGAATTTGTGCTAAAATGGCTGCTGACACTCCGGTGAAGGAAAAAATCGTGAGGAAACCCACTTCCAAGCCGGTCGGTCAACGTGGAAGTGTAAGACTAAAATCCTCTCATATAATGTCAATGAGAGAGAGAGGCCCGTACCCAGCAGTGGGGCGAATAAAATGGCTGCAAAATAATCCTATAAACATACACACATACCATTGCTCCTCTTACCCGGAGGGATAAGCAGAGAGAATGGAGCGCCATGTGACACGTTCCTGACATACATGCTTTGCTTCCTCCACTGTCATATGTCGCTTCATACATGCTCGTCGGCTGCGGGTGCTGCGAACTTGTCCTTTCCGTAGGAAATTAAGTATTGGGTCATGATATGTTCGCCTTGGGAGGCCCCGTTTGACCCTAAAATATAATATCGATTAAGGGTGTTCCCACGTGGAACTAAATGGTGCTGTTAATTATTTTCCCTTGAATGGATAAAGACGTACCACCACCTTTAGAATAAAGAAGGCTCACCACTAGGAAAAGGACTTTAGATTAAAGAAGACCCAACTAGTCAGGGGACCTATAGAATGAAGAATGCCCAATGCGTAGACGGCCCATTGCAAGCTGATTCCAGTACCTTCTATATACGGGCCTGGCCAAAAAAGTGGCCATTAGAGAGAGACACCCATCACTAGAGACTACAGAGCTGTAATAAGCTGGGTTATACTGATATCATCAAGTGCGTCACAATGATAATATTCCAAATGTACGATAGCAATAACCTTCATCAGTAGTTCTTCATCCAGTGATAACAGTTTCGACCTTACCCAATAGCATGTTGTACGCAAGTACTATTTGTAAATAAACATGTACCGTGTGGGGCCTGTACTTAAAAGAATGACCCCACTGCATCTCTTCCCATGCATGTCGTAAAAGGCGTCTTAGGGATAAGGACAAGATGCCATGCTAAAAGGCGACAGGCTCGCCACCTCTCACCTTGGCACGGCACTTTTACCATGTCATGCAGTAGGTGGGTCTTCGTGCCTTACATGCTGCTTGATATCTTGTCCGAATACCGTGCGGTGGTGGTCGGTGTTGTGCTGTAAGTTACGGGTGTTCTTGCGGCACATCACCGATTGCTCTGCTTACCCCGATTGTAGAGAGTCAGTGTGAGTGATATGTTTCTACTTCTATATAACTCAGATCAAAGGCAATGATTGCCTTAAATTACAATTGCTCTACTATGTTTACCCTGATGATAGGGAATATAGCGCGATGTTTTCTGAATAGAGGTAAATCGCTCGTTGAATACAAAAATGTCCACATAGTAAAGTGTGAACCTTCATGTATAACCTGATAAAAACCAAAAACAAATCTTATAAAATAATTGTTATTGTTACAGATAACTTGCAAAATAGTAAACTATATGGTAATACTTACAACATAACAATCACATTAATTTTTAGCGTTAATAAACAGAAATATGAGTAGCCGGTATTCTATTATGTTTTTTCAATCGCTGACCTACTCATAAGAATTCTAGAGTCTTTGTACAGACAAATTTTAGAATAGAATAGAATATAATCTTTATTTGTGAATTACAATGTCAACATAAATATACATCTAAGTCAACAGCAATCCTGCCAATTAGGGAATGTTCACTCAAATTACCTACTAGAGTTATCCTAAAATTATAATTAATATGTAGGTAAGTAACTATCTACAATCTAGAGAAAATTACTGAGGAAATGTAATAAAAATTATTAGTAATTACATTATAACTAACTGTTAATTAAGAGTAGATTCTAGACCTAGATGATGTATTAATGTTTGTATTAATACATCATCGTAGACTGGAGTCTTCGGAGATCCAATGATCAATAACTTAGAAAACGGAACTAACATGAAAACAATAAGTACCTGCGGAGTAAAAATGTAAATTAACTTAATTTAATAATTTTTTTTTTCAATTTCAAACATTTTTTATTCAAAAAAGGTCATTTATACAATACTTTCTTCTTCCTATACTAGCTTTTCGGCTGTGAATAGAGGGGAGTAGTATTCCATCATTTAAAGTGTTAAATTAAAGCGGGTTTTTCTTTATCCATATCTTAGTACTTACGCGCAATTTTTAAAGCTAACATAAAAGTTACTTATCTAGTAAATATATCTGATATGTTACTAAAATATTTAATAGGAGTTTTTCAAGTTTAAATTTGTTTTTATTTTTATGAAACCTGATCTATCTCATTCTGCATTTCCGCAAAGACTAATTTCACAGATATTCGTATAAATATTAAATATAAAATGGTTTTATCCTCTTATGTTTGAGTTTTGATAGTGCATTGTAAAGATTTGAATTGTCTGATATTATCTTATGTAAATGCAGATGAATTTACAGTAGACAGAGTTTACACTTTACGGATTTAGTAAATTTCCACTCGATTATTCCGTCTGCTTTTCAACTATTGTGTTGTTTACAACTTACACACACATACATACAATCATGCCTCTGTTCTAGATGGGTAGACAGAGAAGATACAGACAGAGACAGGGAGAGAGAGAATGACAGAGAGTGTCAGATTGATCGAGCGGGCAAGAGCGCGCTTCTCAAGCGGGAGGTGCGGGTTCGATAACCACTGGGAGCACAATATTTACTTTAGAATTTTTGCTAAATGGCCGCTGACACTCCGGTGAAGGAAAACATCGTGAGGAAACCCACTTCCAA
>WYDE02089963.1:0-11775 GCA_009867175.2 Adela reaumurella
AGTTCTCGCAGCACAACACCGATTGCTCTGCTTACCCCGATTCTCGGGATTTAGCGTGAGTGATATGTATATGTATGGATGTGGTCGGCTGCAGCGATATGCGCGAGCACCCGATCCGATTTGCTCCGAAGAGGCCGATTGGTGTGAATTGTTCTTTAATGTATGCAAACTGTGAGATTTACACAGAATAAAATGTCAATAGTTCAGCCCAAGACCACACACAATGCACATAATTCCATTTCATAAAATTAAATTAAATCGGCACAACGCATATAAATGCAACACGCGCAAAATATTTATAAAACACACAAACATACTACACACACCATTCGTTCCTGCGTCTGGCGGAAATGCAAATAAATAAAATTTATCAAAAATGAATTTTGCGATAACGGAGATGAAACTATAGTAAAGTGACTGTATCGATAGCGAGTACCGATAAAAATATTAAAATGTTTTGGTTGTCCATTTCACTCTGTAATTTTACAACACTAGCGACGTCTACACCGTCACGGTTTATCTGCGGTCTCTGCATGGAAAATGTAAAGTAACACTGACTGAAGTACACTGTAGCTCTGCAATGCACTCGAGGAGGTCCAGGGGGCGCTCGTCTGACCTCCCAAACAGGAATAAACCGTGGCCGACCAGCCGACCGGACGCGCCGATGGCTTTAAACCTTCTCACCTTCACTAGTGTTGGTCTCGTCTCATATGTATTGGTACGCTTTGTCCTCGTGCAGCATGGGCTCACTCTCGGGGCTGTCCTGGTAGACGTCCGTCCAGTCGGTGGGCCTCGGCTTGAGCAGACCCAGCAGACGGCAGTTGAAGAAGTCTGCGAGGTTGTTGAGAGGGCCGCGCGAGAACGGGGAGCGACCTCGCTTATTCTGGAAGTGGCGATAGCGGCCGCGGTTCAGCCGCTCGTTGGTCGTCATGCCGAGGCATACCACCTGTATAACAAATTCATATGTCCTCCATTAACATTTTCAATTTGGCCACTGCGCCGGCAGCCTGTTTTGAAAAAACACATTTTCAGCACTCATCGAAGAATTATGTAATTAAATCAAAGACAATAACAGAAAATGGTTACATCAAACATAGTGTGTTTGATGTAACAATTTTCTGTTATTTTAATTTGAATTGTTTCTAGCAAAGAAATGAATCTAATTAAAGATAATGACTAGCACAGAAATGGATTACATCAAACACACTAGAGTCTGTGCGGAAAGAGAACCGTCGTAGGATTGGACGGCGCTGCAGCGCTATGTAACCGAAATTGTCATGTAAGCAACATTGACACGTCATCATAAAGGCTGTTCAAATTTGTATAGTCTTTATAAAATTATTTTTTAAATTTTAATTAATCACATAAAATCATGATAATACAGAAATATATTTACAGAAAAGTTCGATGGGTCTGGTTATTCATTTCTGCGCTAAATAGTTTGTTTAATGTAACCCATTTCTGCGCTAGTCATTGTCTTAATTAGTCCATTTCATTAATTTCTGACCTAGAATTTTTTTTGAGGTTACTGCTAAATATGGAGGTTCTGTGCTAAATATGGATTACATCAAATACAATAACTAGCACAGAATGAGTTACTTAGACAAATTTATAAATGTAAATTTGCAATCAAATCCCGGTCAGGCTGAATAATTTTTTTAAGTTTTATAATTTTTTCTGTTTCATATATGTAGTATATATAAATTTAAAATGTTTATAATCAGTAACACATATCTACAGAACCCTGACTAGAAATTTTTACTTCAAATATGTAGCTCACAATATGCTCCAATAACACCTGCAAGCTTTCTCAAATTTAAACACGCGATTGAAATGACAAAACTACTCACCAAGTACATCTGGCAGAAAGTGAGGAAGGTGACCCACAGAAGATGAAAGGCCGCATTCGCCAACATCCACGCCATCCAAGGGTTGCACTGGCCCAGTGCGTAGGCGCTGTACACGACGCCGGGCTGGCGGGAGGGCGCGTCGGGCGGAGGCAAGGGCACAAAGTCGCGACACTCGCTCTCATAGTAGAGTGCCCCGCCGTACAGCATCCACAGGCACATCACCATCAGGCACACCAGGAAGCCGATAAAGTAGCGATGGTTCTTAGCACCTGCGCACATAACCAATTCTATAAATGTATTCTTCCTTTGCACTATGCACTTTGACATTGAAAAGTTTCGGAATTAGCATTTTCTTAAAATAAAACATTAAAATACACTTTAGCCGTTTGCAGTTCCCGGTTTGCTCATTCCTAAGGAGTTATAGACAGTGTGACACAGGGCACCGCGCTATTCTCAGTTGAGTTCTCGAGTTGAGCATCTGCCGTAGACATTAACGTCCTAATAGTAGATTGCAAATACCATACATGTTCCTCTTTCGTAACAGATACTATAATAAAGATTGTTTAGAAAAGTACCTATACAGTTGCCGACCCACGGACAATGGTGGTCGAATTTGGCGACGCAGCGGTTGCAGACGGAGCAGTGTTTGGAGCGGAGAGGCCGCCGCACCAGGCACGCCGAGCAGAACCGCCACGACTCAAACCCCACCCGCGACCACTCCGACAGCTCGATGATTGTCTACACACACACATACATACATCACGCTACATGTCCGATAGTCCAGGTAAGCGGAGTTTTTCGTAGTGCAATATTGAAGTAAAAATAGCAGTGCAACATCGTCAATGGTTTTCAGCAAAAATATTGGACGAGATACAAAGTGAATGAGTGAGCAGACAAAGACAGTGCCTCGCTGCACAAGCTAGTTATAAGCACCACATCTTATACGTATCGCTTAGTCACGCCTGACAACACGCACAGCAAGATACACACTGTATGCAAATTAATATTTTACATTGGAGGAGCAGTCAAATTTCTATTAATTAAATATAACTCATCTATCAGAAGATATAGGTCAAGAGAGAGAAACAAACTCAGCTTGCAATGGCTTCACCAAGAGCAGTTCCTAGGCCCATTGAAGACATTGAGGGAGTCACAGAATCAGATTGGTGGCCACCAAGAGTACTTATGAGTTCATTTAACTTTTCGGACGATTACCAGATCCCTCTGGATATTTGCGCATCATCTCTGAGACCTGATATCCTCATATATTCAAAATCTACACGACTTGTGATATTAGCGGAGTTGACCGTCCTGTGGGAAACAAACATACAATGAAACACGAGCTCAAGACAAATATATACTGTCCTCGTCGCAACCAAATAATTCGGAGAGGCTATACAGAGCAGAACTTTATTTGGTAGAGGTGCCAGTGGTCGACCGGCTAAATGAATATACAATCTTTTAAAAAAACTGGGACTGACAAGACCATAAGTTGACTCTTATATGGAAAGAGTGTCGAAGGCGTCTCTTGCAGCCTCGTACCACATATGGATAGGGGCGTGGAGGGAGTCACCGAGTTCAAATAGTGCACGTCCGAGTCCGAGTATCAGGTCAGACTCGCTGATGAGGCCCAAATAGCCGGCCGAAATGTTAAGTTGACTGATAAACAGTCTTGGTGGCCACGAAATCTGATTCTGTGACTTCCTCCCTGTCTTCAATGGGCCCAGGAAATGCTCTTGGTGAAACCATTGCAAGCTGAGTTTATTTCTGTCTAACAATTGATGTAAGTTTTAACAATACAGAATGTTTCCCAAAAACAGTTTTAGGCTATGCATCATTATTAAATTTAACAACATTTTCGCACATGTCAGAGATTCAAGTGCGAGCGTACGTACTAGATATATTATAGGGAAGTGGACAGTTCACGACATGTGGTAACCACAAAAGTCGCTCGATAAAACATTCATCTTATCTGAAGTGCAGAGATAGATAACAGACACCCTACACAGAAATTATCAAAAACTCGATAGGAACAAAACAAAAACAACTCGCAGACACTCATGGGTTGTTTCATAATTGTCCAATCATTATGTCCGACAAAAAGGATAATATATGCAAATGAACCGAGACGGCTGATTATTAGATATGTACTGGTTTAGAAAAGCTTATGCTGTACGACATTGAAATGAATTTAAGTCATGCACCGGTTCACGCTGTGCCTGATGCCGTATACGGCGTATCTCTAGGTGCCTTACTCGCCTTAATTTTCCAAGGTCGTTTTAAGCAAATCTTATTGTTCTGGTGGTTCTGTTGTTCTGATCACCTGACATTTAACTAAACAGTCAGGTGGGAAGCGGGAAGATACATAGAACAGATAGAGATATTACAATTTCCTTTTGTTATCTATTTTAATGAATCCCTCATATTATGATCATAATTCAACAGAAAAATAAAAAATATCTGGCCCAAATTATCTATACAATTTTGCCATTTTCATGGCAGTTTGTTTATCCCTTTACTAGAAGTCTGCTGGACGAGAGGCCATGAAGTCAGCGAAAGTGTTTAGCACTGCCTCTCGGGTGTTGAATTTTTTCCCACTTAAAACATTGTTTAAATTTTGCAAAAGTAGAAATCTGGCAAGGTTCGCTGAGTACGGTGGGTGACGGAGAGCTTCCAGCTGTAACTCTTGTATCTTTGCGATGGTCTGTCGTGAAGTGTGAGCTCGCACGTTGTCTTGGAGAAGCAATGGGGAAGAGCGATTGACTTCTTGTTGTTGAATTGCGAGCTTCTCCATCATTGTTTTACAATTCTTGGCAATAGACATTTGCCGTCACTATTGTGCCATTCGGTAGGAAACTGTGATGTACAAGTCCGGCACTGGTCCACCAGACTGTCACAGTCATCTTCCTATGGGTAATCTTTTTTTAGCGCACTGACTAGGTGCTGTATCCGGGTCCACCCACTGCGACAAACGCTTACGGTTGTCGTATAAGATCCACTTTGCATCGCAGGTAACAATTCCATTTAGAATTCCCGCGTTTCTATGCCAATTTAGTAGTGCTATGCATGCTTCGATGCGTAAGTCTCACTTATGGTTGCTTAGTACGTGTGGCAACTACTTATCTAGCTTTTTTATCTTTCCAATTGACGCATGTGCTTTAACGATGTTTTGAAACTAACTCCAAAGCCAGCAGCAAGCTCAGCCGCAGATTGAGTTGGAACCGCTTCCACTATCGCCTTCAATTCGTCGTTGTCTACAATAAGTAGTTAAAGGCCGACCGCGAGGCCGGCCGGAGACCGTGCCGGCCTCGTGATCGGTTGTTAAAGTGTTCATATTCGAGAAAGCTTTTTTGTATGTCATTGTTCTGTCGTTCGTCAGTGTGTCTTAGCTTTTATGTAGCTAATTTAGTAACGTAGTTAGTTAGTAGAAATAAAAAAATTATCCTAAATTATCATATAATATAAAATGATTACATAAATTAACCTAACCTATCGGCACGTGTCAGTGCACCGCATGTTGTTTTCATTGGCTTATTATTATTTGCACAGCAAGTGCAATGCTGTACACCAAAGTTTTTTTTCCTACACCGGGCTGCGTTCCTAGTAAGTTATGCAAACTGGATAATTCCTAAAAATATTTTTTTAACGATCTATACAATTCATTTGTGGCGACTCCGAACGCAGCCTCACCACAGATGCTCAGTCTTCGGTACAACAGAATCGTAGAGTTAGATTTTTCGGTGAGTAAATACTCCAAAACTGTATTTATATATTTTTTTTTTTCTCGCCAAAAATGCGACCGAGGGCTGAAATATTGTTTATTGGATTCTCGTTTTGACCTTCTATCAGGTAAGTGTTGCAAAGTTGAATAAAAGAACCTATCGTATCTCTATAATAGTACCCGTCTTTCTATCAGGCCCCAGTGCCTGTAACAATATTGATAATTTGGAGATGAAATTGTTCTCACCCGAAAGCGTTCGCTCTTGGTGGCGACGATAACTCCCGGATCGCTCTTCCAAGACTTGAGGAACGTGTACCAGAGCAGCCCGGAGAAGAGGAAGAAGCCGACCGACGTGACCGCGTCCGCCGCTGGCATTATGAACACAATCCACGTGATGTAAAACCACACTTTCGTGGCTAAGTAGACGCTCAGCGGGAGGATGTTCTTGA
The DNA here is from genome assembly GCA_009867175.2 of Adela reaumurella. Lineage (NCBI taxonomy): Eukaryota > Metazoa > Arthropoda > Insecta > Lepidoptera > Adelidae > Adela > Adela reaumurella. Next base: position 6,021 of record WYDE02089963.1, read on the forward strand.
GATCTTCGTCGAAGAGTGCGCTGCCGAGTGAGTGAACGACGAGGAACAGCCCGCAGACGAGGAAGCTCTTTATCAGGTACAGTGTGTTCATTTCTAGTATTAACCCGGCCAAGTAGAAGCTGAGGAACGGCATTAGCACCACTGCCCACCAACGGAATTTCTGCAATTAACACAAAACTTTTAGAGATGCTAATACACTTACTATCTAATAAATTACATAATAAATTTGCTTAACCAGAGCAAATCCACTACTCAGCACCAGGAATCGCCACTGGAAGAGGCGTGATGGTATGTATGTACGAGAAAATTGAACACCGAGCAGTGATGAAGTGCCTCCATAAAAAAGGCATGTCACTAAAAGTTATCCATCAAGATATGGTGAACATATTGGGGAGTCTGCTCCATCGTATTCTAGTGTCAAAAAGTGGAAAGCTGAATTTAAACGAGGTCGGGAGAGCATTCAAGATGAACCTTGGAGCGGAAGGCCTTCAAAGTCTATAAAATGTCAATAAAATATGCAATCTGATACTGAATACGGAAGATACCGAAGATTGACCATCAAGAAGATAGCTGAGATCATAGGCATTAGTTATGGCCGCGTACAAAACATTATATCAGGAGAATTAGGGTTTTATAAGGTCTCTGCTCATTGGATCCCAAGATTGCTTTAAGCTGAACAAAAACGAGTTCGCTTCACAATTTACCGCAATTGTTTGGAACTTTTCGAGGGAGATCCCGAGGATTTATTGCGCTGTTTCGTTACGATGGATGAAGCTGGGTTCACCACCATACGAATCGAAACAACAATCAAAGCAGTGGAAAGGTCTGGCTAACCCACTCCGAAGACCTAAGGTTGTTTTGTTGAACATTAAAGGCATCTCATTAAGCTAGAGCACTACGAAGTCCGTGGGCCATTCTTAAAAATCATATCCTCCTTACTCTCTCAGCGAGTACAGGTGGTGGACAGGGGTGGTGACAGGTCGACCCCCGCAAATATCGGCAATATTGCGGTACCGCAGCGGTCCGCCTCTTCATATCAAAGCTAAAGGAGTTTCTGGTTCGGAGGGCGTACTACACCCTTAACCCGCTGGCTCGGATCGAAAACAGCTGCGGTCGGCGGCGCGCTATTACGTCTCGTATTGGCTGTACGTGTGGCGCGCCGTATGGCGTGGAGCGTTGTCGAATTTTCGAGTTTCATTTGAATTTGACACATATTTTCATAGGGGATATATGTATTGATGAAAGAAGAAAGAATCACCAACACAATACAGTCATAGGGAACGCACCTCGCATAATCGTCTTCAATCTATGACAAGTTGATAATACATATTTCCGATGAGAGAGGGTTAATGAGTATTTGACAGAGTTCGTCGTCACTACGGCTGAAGTTAGTAGTTAGAAATATCTATCTAGTCTACACATCATTGTCAATAATTTTTTTTAAATTACTGCGGTCGCTGAATAATAATCCGATAAATCCGATGAAGTTTCCACGAGAAGAGCCGGAAGTTTTCAAAATGTTGTCAATAATTTTTATCTACCTATGATCTTAAATTTTTATTTTATTCTTGATTATCTGATTTATTATTGATTTAAAAAAAATTACTACAGTCTATTTTTTTCCAAGATGAACTAAAATGACGTTTCACTGACATTACAGCGTTACCAACTGTAAACAATCAATATGATGCAATTTTATTATAAAAAATATTATCGATTAATCTAATGTAAGAAATAATCGATAATATTTTCAACAACACCTACATAACTACTTAAAATTTGTGTGAAAGTGGCAACGCTAGAAATGTCATTTTAGTCCGTCTTGGAAAAAAATATACTGTAGTAATATGAAAAACTATATAAATAAACGAATCTGAATATCTAAATCATGCTTCAGTTTTCTGAGATGCGAAGACTTTGGGACAAAATCAAAGAAAAAAGGCCGGGGTTGCTGCGAAAGAAAGTGTTGTTCCATCAAGAAAACTCCCGGATTCACACTTCAGCTGAATCAATGTTTGAAATCCATAATTGTGGCTATGAATTATTGCTCCACGCACCTTATTCAGTGGATTTAGCCCCTTTGGATTACCACCTTTTTCCAATCTTTTAAAAATACTTAGGTGGCTCTACATTTTCAACCAAGAAGAGGTGATAGGTGAAAATGATTATATTAATGACCTTCCAGAATATTTTTTTTTTCAAAGGTATAAACAAGTTGCAGGTTAGGTGCAAAAAGTGCATTGACCATGATGGAACTATGTTGAAAAATAAAAATTTATTTGAACTCACTTTTCTTTCAATTTCATGGTCAAGCTTAGAAGTTTTATATCCACCCACGTACGAGGTCTACTAGGTTTTGTCCGGGCACAAGAGCTAGTCTTGTACCTAGTAGTAGTTGAAACTAGATGACCCAAATTGCGAACTTTGTCAAACATGAGTCGCCTGATGACACTCCTGCGGGAGTCGGAGAGGCAGCGCTCGCGCACCTTGTCCGCCACCTTGGAACCCACCCACACCGCATCCACGTTGCTGCGCAGCATCGACAGCGGTGTCGCACCACGGCTATTAGGGATATCCAGGCTCGCATTGCCCTATTTGAGAAATCAATGTGTGAGGTATTTCTAAAATTATAATTGAAGTGGTCATTTATATATAGGCTCAATATTGGATTTCCTTGGGGAACTATAGAACGGCCACTAGTCCTACCATACTAATGTCACACCAGGCGAAAGCTTTAGAGAGGCAGCTTTCGCGAACGCCCATTAGCGGCGAGTAAAGAAGCTGTAATATTTACGATATAGTATATAGAGGCGGTAGTGATACACGTCTCTAGGAATTAAGTATACGTAGAGCGTCGGAGCGGGACACTCGATGGGCGGGCGGCGGCGGGAGGGAGACAGCGCTAGAGGGTGGTGCGCGCCGCCCCCGCGCCTTCTTGCCCCCGCCCGCACCGTCACTTCGCCGTGACACCGCATGCATGCGTGGCGTGCGTAAACACATTGTCAACTGCAGGATTTCAAACCTACAATGCAGTATTGAATCTCCATAACTATTTACAATTGGCCCCTAGAGCTGCTCAAGTCGCATTCGAACCTCCCTGAACCGTAGTACAATGAGGGAAATCTACAATAGATTATGTCCGCCAAACATTTGATGTGGATGCAAAATACTAATTGAGAGAGACTAATATTCCTACAGTCATGATAAGGTCCTCCAAATCAGCAGAGAGGCCTTCAGCCTATTCATTTTACAGACTAGGAAAGGATAAAGCAGTAGTGACACACTTTTTGCCGGAGTGGGTGAGTGCTCCCGATTAAAGTTCCACACAAGAAAAAAACGTCAAGCTGCAGGGCAACAGGGGTACAGTCGTGCGGGTATTTTAATTTAAATTATTGATAAAAATTTCTTTGCAAAATTATAATAAGGAAAACACAACGTGGAAACCCAAGATAACAAAACAAATGTGTGTTGTGCAGAAAATTGTATATTTATATATTAAAACTATCACAAATGTTAGAATCCAAACAGAAATTTAAGATTTTATACAAAATTGCCAGATCATCAATCCGGTGAATATTTTCAGGGTAGCAATATGAAAGCGCTGCAGCATTATTTATGATCAGCATTATTTGTGCCAGAGTCTCCAATATACTAAACTTACGTAAAGTATTAATGTGGATATAGCGGCAGAGTTCCTGGCGAGGATGGCCCAGTGCAGTGCCGTGTTGCCGTGTGAGAAGTCAGTGAGTCCACTAGCTGCACCCAGCGTCAATAGCACTCTCGTTGGGTCGACTGCCGACACCTGCACAGTCCAAAAACCACTTATTGCATTGACCTTCCCGTGCGCTTCTACCACAACGATGTTTGAACCTAAGTGAGACTTCCGCACTTTGTTAAGTGTAGGTTTTGTGAAAATGATTAATGATGAAAAATATTAATTAGAGAAACATACAGTAATGTTATATATTAAAAAGTTACAATAGTAAAAAAACCTAAAACCAGTGAAGTGTCTACCTAAAAAAGTTCTTATAATTTTACAAACATCACCTGTAATAATCACATATATATATTATATTAATTATATATTTTTTAATTACACTATATTAAAAGATAAAAGCATAGTTACAATAAAAACAGTTGAAATTAATTTGAATTGGACTCTTAAGCTAATTTACTGCATTCCTTTTTAAATTTATGCAACGTTGTACAGTAAATGTCATAGTTTGTGATGTAAGTAAATGTGAGTTTATGATAACGGAGCACGATATCCAGTGCGTGCCGTCCTCGACAGCGGATATGAAACTGTCAAAAAGTCCTTGGCAAGGCAATTCGGCTTGATACCCACAGAAGGAAAGGTTCAGATATGTGGTATGAGACAAACCACCACAAATGCCAGTGCAAGTGTGACGGTCACCGTCCAATCTCGTGTGAGTTCCTACTCACGTATACTACAGAGCTTCATCATGGATAATATCACCGGGGTATAATCCCCAGTCAACACCTAAGTATGAGTTATTTGAATATTTCCCCATACGTTCAGATTGCCGACCTGGAATTCCACATTCCACGGGAAGCAGATGTGTTACTCGGAGTATGTGTGTTCTTTGAAATACTGGAGTCCGGACAACACACCGGGAACAACCAGGTAACAATCGTCTACAATTTTTTTTTTCTAGGAATACTTAAGTTCTTTGGTTGTACATTTTAGAACCTTCGTCCATAATAGTTATTTCGGTACAAGAGTTGTTTTCAAAATTTTTCGACTGTCAACTGAGTCAACTAAGAAAACTGAGAAAATTATGTGTCCGCCAACTTTGAACAAGAAAATTATATGAAAAATGTACTAGTATTTTATTGCTTTATTATGCGTAGGAACAAGTAGTCGTGGAATTATTACTTTGCCTCTTATTTATATCAAAAAACTTATTTTTAATATTTTTCAAAATGTGGATTTTTTTGTCCATACAAAAAAAAATTTCCGCCCATGCCTTTGAAATTTAAATTTTTTTTTTCATGTTCATTTGATGTGTTTAACTGTTCGTAGGCATCTTAATCTTTCAGAATTAGTTATATTTCACATATATTGTAATAAAACAATAATATTTCCCAAAATAAATTAAATAAGAGAAAGAAATAATTATGCTTGTCCGCCTATATATAAATTTGTTAAACTTTTTGCCAATATTACTACTGTCAAATTTAATGGTTTAGGTGGTCATAAAATTAAAAGTAATAGATTCAGCATCTATAAACAAATTAACTGTCTTAATTTTACATTTATTGAGAATAGAGTTTCTACAACTTTTTATTACGAGAGTGTATTTTTATTTAAAGGACAACATAGCAACAAATAAGCGTCCAAAGTCCAAATAAAATATTTATAAATTAAAAAAACTTGAAATCAAACCCAAATAAACATTATTAAAGAAATTTTTATGAAGCTTAAATGTGTTGTTTCATTTTATTATAGTATCATGTTAAGCACGATTAAACTAAATTTTAATAGGTACATAGTAAGTCACAATAAAGGCAAAAAAATTAAAGTAGGAGTATTTTTTTTATCGCGAACAAGTGCAAGCCGTGAGTGAATTTTCCTTCATTGGGAGCACACACCCACTCCGGCAAAAAGTGTGTCACTACTGCTTTGTCCTTTCCTAGTCTAGTCTAGACAGTTCGTAATCGTATGCGTATGCGAGCGCATTTATAAGTAAGCAGCTCCGTATTCTGAAAATTTTTAAAAATCGTAAAGTGCTTT
>WYDE02090074.1:0-11773 GCA_009867175.2 Adela reaumurella
GTTGACTGGAAGAGATTGCCTCCGGCAATAAGTCCGCCTTCTGCTAGCAGAAAAGTCTATATTTATTTATTTATTTACAATTACCTTCGTCTTGTTTACATTCAATTTCATTCCTTTCAAATGATCCCACCATAATATTAACCATGTCCTGCAATTCGTCCGCCGAATTAATCTGAATAAAACTATCAAAGAAAATCCTAGCAATAAAAATAAATAAAAACTAGTATAAATAATAAAGTTTATATCTTTTTATTTTGTATATAACTAGAACAGATGAGATTCTTTAAAAAGTTGGTTATCAATTAGTAGAAGCTGTTTACATTTAGAATCGATAAGATTGTGGATACAGCTCGTTATGAAACCAATAATACATACATTTGTATTTGGTAGATAATAATACGTCCATACTTAGCTAACACACTCGCGCACTCACACACCGTGACGAGACATCACAAATTCGATCTGTCATCGGTCTGATTCCGATTATGCAAATTTAGATTCAAGACTACAATCACCGCCTCGGTTGAAGTACCAAGATTATCATTAACAACCACGTATTTATCGAACAAAACGCTACCGGCACAGTACGTACGTAACAGTAATGTAGTAAGAGTACATACATATATATGTAACTGAATGTAAATGTAAGAAGCAGAGCAGTGGACAGAATGCATTTCAATAACAACTGCAATTATATAATGAAGACTTCAACGAAGGAATACACCAGGAACTTATACTCGGAATTTGTATGGAGAAATCAGCTACAAGTGTTCTCCTCCTTCATTCCAAAGTATCAATATACTATATATAACCAACACACCTCTTACCCGCAGGGGTAGGCAGAGACAATAGAGCACCATTTGACACTTTTCTGTCATACATCCTTTGCTTCATCCGCCGTCATACAACGCTTCGATTCGGGTGCTGCGAACTTGCCCTTACCGGAAAAAGTTATCTATTTGGTCATGGTATGTTCGCCTAGGGCAGCCCCGTTCGACCCTTCCACATTCGCTGCATAATTTGTTTAGTTATTCTCTCACCGTCTATTCTCTCCATGTGTCCAAACCATATAATATTAAGCATACCTTTCTCTATTCTTGTCGCTGTGTCTTTTTTCAATCCACATTTTTCTCTTACACATTTATTCCTCAGTCCTCACTCATCCTTTTATTTATTCACAATAGAGCAAGTGTTCAATTAACAATGATCAATTTAGGATTCTAGTCAACAGCTTCCATAGAGTCATCGATAGGGGCCTCAAAATATTTAATTGTTGTTGTCTTTTTTATTGAAACAACAAATTATAAATAATGTGTAATAACTACAAATGTTTTATTTCAAAAGGATGCAGAATTTTCTATACTATGCTAGCCTGAATAAAAAGTTTTCATTTTATAAGTTTATAAAAGAATTTCTCCATCGCCATATAATTTGTGCTCTCGTCACGGCAAATTATGTGTAAAATCTGTACAAAAAAATTGATTCTGTTCCGTGAGAGATAAATATTTTTTTTCAAGAATTATTCTGGTTTGTCCAGTGAAATTCATGCAGTAATGAAAGAGTGTCCCTAGACATTTAATCGAAAGTCAATTATAAACAATCATTAATGGACGTGTGCAATCGTTTACTGTTCTCTGCTCCTACAATGATGCTGAGTCACAATTTCGCGAAAACGAACTGCGTCTTCGACAATATCTCAATCAGATTCAATACCACAATATGGCTGACGTTGACAAATTGCGCGCGAAACATTTATCTGAAATATCTTAATGGCGGACAGATTTATGTGAATCCCATTTTGGAAATTGGATAAACGGCGCTTCGGCTACACTTCTCTGAATTTACTAATGTCTGAATCATTAAGAAATTGAGGCCACGCACAAGCGAACTCTGTACAGCCTACTCTGGAGGATATTTGGAGCGATGACCTTAAATTACAAAATGTCGCTTATTTTGTGATCAAATTGAAACAATAGAAGGAATAGGTTTCAAAACTCAACAAGACCCTCCTCTCTTTCTCTGCGTTTTTCGGTTGACCAGAAAAGGGCGTTCCAACAATTTTAAATACGGACAATGAAGCATCTGCCTGATCAATCAGTATTTTATTTAACACCTAAACAGTGAATTGGCTCAACAATTTCAATATAATAATCAATACTCACCCATAATATTCGTTTGATGCAAAAGTTTGAGAATGTAAAATATTCGTGTTTTGTTAGTATAGAATACTCTGCAAACATAATCCGATTTTCAATATAGTTGTGGCATTAGAGGAATTAAAACGGAGACAGCATTGCTGTTCTAGCCAGAAACGAACTCATTTTTGTTTTCTCTGGCCATTTCAGCGATTTGAAATACACGTTTGCGAGATCTAATATTATTACTAAGAATGCATTATGACGGGGTTACACAATTCCATGGCAATTCACAGGAAAACCTCTTCTTTCCACTGGGTATGGTTAGTTAAGATATAAGCGTCCCATATATACCTAACAGTAATAGTGTTTACTTCTAATAAGTAGATAGTTCTGTACACAGAAGTCATATGATTAAACCTATTGTATATTCATGACACTCTAACTAAAACTATAAACCTAGTGGACAATAGCGACTGTCGTGGCCGCGACACGTCAGTTTGCTCACTGGAAAATGAAGGTCCAAGCGGATAACTGTACAGAAAATTGATTCAACGTCGCCTTACAAGGTGCTGCAATAACAGCGACATTGTAGCACGGGTTGGCATATTGTTTTAACAGTACTGGTATTTTATGATTTTTATGGTTAACTTAAAGATAAGGAAAATGAAACTTGGTTTCTGGACCAGAAAACCAAGAACTTGCATCATGCGTGAAACGCTTCTGTTAAGATGTAAATACATGTGGATGCGTTGAATGAATCATTGTAAATTCTCTATAAACTCCGTTCTGTCTTTCCTCAATAAGGGACTTCACGCCCACATGAGTCACAATCATGCTTCGCTTCCAGAATGTCATCACGATAACGCCTAGCAGGGTTCATAGCATAGCACTGCAGAGAAAAGCAGTTATTACACTCCAAAAAATATTATTATTACACTCCAAATATATACTTTCTAGACTGGGGTAAAAAGCTTTGTCTGGTGTCTGCCTGTCCGTCCGTCTGTCCGCACAACTCCTCCTACCTTTACGGTTCGGCCGACCGAGCTGAAATTTTGTAAATTCAATCTATATATCAATAGCTCGCAACAACATTCAACTTCCTAGAAGAACTGGAAAGAAAATTTGATGGAAATTTTTGCCAAACGGACTAAAATTATACAGGTTCATTCTGTGTCAATAGCTCGTTGAACCTAGAAGAAATGGCAAGAATTAAGCTGGAATTTTTTTAACGTTCACTTATGATTTGCGAAACTGACCGAGCATCGCGAAGCCCCTGACGTACTTGGCTTACATGTACGCTGTGTAACCACAGAAGCTACGAATGAGATCGTAGACTGGGGGAACATCATATCGAGTCGAGTGAGACTTGAGCTGAGTTTGAACCAATAAATGAGTGGATGTCATGCAATAAATGAGTGGATCCCTAAAATTTAATTACAAAATAAATCGTTATAATTTCAGAATGTTTAATGTACATAGTGTAGTATAGTATTCTGTGTTGCGCTGGTAGAATGAGAACAATACGATGAAGAGTCGTCAAAACATTTGCACAATGGTAGAACGAATGAAAGGACTTAGGTAGAAGGACAAAACTAGATACTTATGGAAAGAAAATGGAAAGAAAATGGAGAGGCATCAGTAAACATTAAAAACTGAATAAAAGAAGAAAATACTGTTGTCGCTTACAAGTTCTGTGACTTACGGTTCCATTGAAAGCCTTCTGATCGAAACAGTCGAATACCTTGAAATGAACCAAGTTGATTTACTTAAATAGCGATCACGCTTTGCGTGGGACGCCCACATATAGCCGCTAAAACTTGTCCACTGCAACTTGAAATACTCGGGCTTTGCAAACAGTGAGAGCACAATATGGCGGAAAGTATGGAAATGATCAGGTGGTCTACCGTGCTATTATCACATGAGCGAGTGAAGAGACATCGCCACGATTTCTACAAATCAGACTGGCCGTGTCGAGTGATCTCGAGTGCGTTAACGCATACGATTGGCTGAAATCCCTTCACTCACTCGAGTGATATTACGCCGGTAGTAAGCCTGTGCTTCTAAATTTGAAAATTAGCTTTATGTCTGGTGTCATGATTATTTATATCAGAATGCACAGTAGTATCTGTATATAAGTATAAGAAATTGGTCACATGCGATTTGAATAAAAAGACTAGAATATATTTTGGTAATTATTTTAGCCAACATTACAACTTTTGTTTGCATAATGAATGATTCAAGATTACTGAATGAACCAAGTAGTAGTTTAAAAAAAAATTGTATTAACCTGTGTCTTCAATGGAAATAAACCTTTCTTATTCTGATTCTTCAACCGTGTGGTTGTGTGTGTGTGTCCTATGAGTTGAGAATGTCGTAAGTAACTACTGAGTAGGTTTTGCGAAATAAAAACTTGAGGAACGGTTAAGACTGGATCTCTTTCATCTCTAGAAGGCGCGTAAATAAAACTTTAAATAATTAATAACACAAATTTCAAGAAGAATAATGTAAATTATTTCAATTCGAATTCTCGTTAGTGATTTAGCTGTAATATGAGATGATTTGTGTCAGTCTGTGATATTCCGATTGAGCTAGAATTTCCAAAATGATAAGATTTTCGTATTCTTTCTAAATTTTAGCTCAACCGGAATGACACAAGCTGACATGCATTATCTCATATTACAGCTAAACCGCCTACCGAGAATTCGAATTGAAAATTTTTCATTATTCTTCTTGAAATTAGTGATATTAATTATTTAAAGTTTTATTTAAGCGCCTTCTTGAGCTGAAAGAGATCAGATCATAACCTGCTCTAAAATTATTGTAATAATATCGTCTCAATGGTGATGCAAATCTATATACGATTTAAACTAGTTATACGATAGATATACGATTACATATGATTTACCCTAATCACTGACTCAATGAATGATTGATTCTGTAACGCTCTGTCCCGTTGTAAATTCTAACCGACCAATACAATAATTTTGCGACTACTAAATCGACTAGTGTCAAAAAAATTATGTCTATTTTTTCGTCCGTCTGTTTTTTATTTTTATGGAAACTTACAAGGATGGCTACATCACCTAATGCACCAGTTCTTCTGGTACCAGTGATGTCAGCCTAAACACCTTGGTGAGTTATGTAGGTGGTGCTATGTCAGCACTTCCCTAAATTCCAGCCGGCTACACTGAACTGGACGGAAAACACGAACAATGTTTCATAGCCGCTTGCTCTGCTTACCCCGATTCTCGGGATTTAGCGTTAGGCTACACTGAAGCCGCTTCGGCCGACCGTCTTTTAGTACGGTGGTACGAACCCGTGCGGGTTTTACCCTACCACCATCTAAGGAGATGGAAGGGACCTACAGTTTAACGTATTTTGTATTCGACATTCGCGGCAGCGACAGACGCGGTATTCTGTATTCGACAACCGAAGTTAAGCACTGCCGAGCGCGGTCAGGTTTGGATGGGTGACAGCTTGACCGTTGACGCTGGTCGAGGTTCGGATTCCACTTTAAACTGCAAGTCCCTTCCCTCTCCTTACATGTTGGTAGGGTAAAACCCGCCCGGGTTGGTACCACCGCACTGAATGAAGGACGGTTTAAACGGCTATGAAACATAGTTCGTGTTTTCGTTCCAGTTCAGTGTAGCCAGCTGGAATTGAGGGAAGTGCTGACATGGCGCCACCTACATAACTCACCAAGGTGTTTAGTAGACTGACATCACTGGTACCAGAAGAACTGGTGCATTAGTTGATGTAGCCATCCGTGTCAGTTCGAATAAAAAAAAATAAAAAAATTCAAATTAAAATTTTAATTTCCAACAATTACGCAATTCATCCATCAAAATTCCTCGTTTGAAGCTTATCAACATGTAATTTTCAGCACAGAAGACTTGGCGGCTTCAAAAATATTATCGAAGGCGCTTCCTAAACCTTCGATATTTGCTAGTACAATTCTCCGCCAGCTCCCAGGAATAACAATATGAAGGAGTTTTCCACGTCGAGCTTAATGTAATTTCTCCGCTACTTTGAGGAGCGGGAAGGTACCTACCACGGACTATTTACTCTGAAGGACCCGACATCGGAACGCTTCCCGTACTAGTCAGTTCAACCGCGAGATAGTTCAAATAGTTCTCGCTCTCGCTCGAGCGCGTAACTCCGGCAACATGCCCTGCAGGATGACGATTTGTGCCGTTTTCACGTGCCTAAACAATACAAAAACGTCAGGAGTTACTAAAGATGGCATATCCTTTCACAGGTAAGTATGGTAATACTTCTATGTTCCGCGCGCTCCTAGCAAATTTTTGGCTAGCCAGGTTCCCATACATAGAGCGGCGCGTGTCAGGTCCATTACGGTACCTAGTCCGTGCTGTGCCTACCCTTCCATGCCGCCGCTGCCTCGACCTCCTTCCGCTCTGCTTTCGTTAAAGTTGACTTTACGTCTGGTTGTTGACTTTCGCGGGTTCACCACGCACGTGATTTCGCATTTTCCGGCGTTGAAGTGGCAGAGTGGCGGTAACGGGGCCGACGGAGAGGAGGAAGCTGGGTCTACGAGAGACGACGTTAGACTTTCGCCTTAACCTAAATTAAAAAATCTATCGAAGAGCGGCTTAGTAGTTTTATCTTCGAACTTTGTCAGTGTTACTTCTGCATTATGACCCCAACATATTTGATGATCGCGTTCGAAGTAACTTCACGTCATTTTTAGGATTTACATTCACGTTTTTTCAAAAAAGTATATATATTTTAAAGCAACCTATAAATATATACTCGTAAAAGTATAATTGAGAAATTTTTCTAGATTCAATTGAATTGCTTGCCATATATTGCTTGCACTGGTTTTGTATTGCTTTGTTTTGTTTGTTTAATTAGGTATTAGCCTTGCACTGATTTCTATGCAATATTTCCTATGAATATATGTAATGTAATAATAATATCGCCGTCCCCTTTCCACCTTCGCACTACGAGTAATGGACAGGGATTGCATCCCTACACAATGGAACTAGCGCGGATGCGTACCAATCGGTCCTGGAGATCTTTCATCTAAAGAACCGGTAAACTCTGGAATGCTCTCCCTGCCCACATATTTCCCTCCATTTACAGTCTAGAGTCCTTCAAGAGGGGCTTGAATAAGCACCGGTCAGGCCGGCATGGCATTCGCAACCCTAGCTAAATACGAATGTCCATGGGGGTCGTTAGTCACCTTCTGGGTGACTCGATGCCATATGTCGCGCTCTCAATAAAAAAAAATATTTTTGATTGTAAAATATTATTATACAGTTTTATTGGCTGGGAGGAACGAAGACAAGACAATAAAAGAAGACAAGTTTCCAAAAAAACAGAAGCGACGTAATTAACTAGGGCCAGTAAATACTCCTATTAAATAAAATACAGAAAATACTACCTGGAAAGCGTGTTAACGAGGTACGGAAAGTACGAGTATGATAAAGATGTTGAAAGGCGAGTGATCAAAGGCAATATCGTGAATGGAGCTTTGAATAATATCCTGTAATATCGTGTGATAAGCTCCACTGCACGAATGGCTATTCATAGTACCGTTCTGGTCCATACACTTATGTATGGCAGTGACTCTTCGACATGGCAGAAGGAAGTAGAATAAATGCAGTTGTAATACGCTCATTGAGAAGAATATGCGGTGTATTTTTGAATGTAGACTGAAGAATAAATGTGAAGAAAAATGTGGATTGAAAGAAGACATAGAGACAAGTATAGAGAAATGTATGCTTAGATGGTTTGGACATATTATGGAGAGAATGGATGGTGATAGAAAGAACATACAAAAGCGAATGTGAAAGGAGGGGTGGAATGGGGCCGCCCTAGGAGAACACGTGGCCGAATAGGTCAACTTCTTCGGAAAGGACTAGTTCGGACCACCCAAAACCGACGAGCATGGATGAAACGATGTAAAACAGCGGAGGAATCAAATGACGTATGTCAAGGAACGTGTCTCATGGCGCTCAATTGTCTCTGCATAGCCCTCTGGGAAAGCGGTGTCACGGTATATGTTTGTATGTAGAAGGAGAAAAGGTACTCGTATATGTATAAAATCGGCGGAGCCTCGTGAAACCAGTTACGACAAGGCTGGCGTGCATCTAAGTATAGCAGAGAAGAAGACAACCTTCACAGTGAAATTAACTCACCGACTTATCCACGCCAAAAACTAACTCCTGAAAAATACAATAATAATGAATTGGAAGGAATTAGGAGCTACTGCAAGGTATAATGATGATGTGATGAAACCCAAAATTCGTATTGTGATGGTACAACATCGGTGGTGTTACCCTGGACTTCACTGTTAGGCTGGATGTAACATCAATTTTCGAGGAAAGGCGTCGAAGGCCTTCTGATCAATACACGCTAAATTGCATAGAATTATTTTCAGACGGTTTATTGTGAAATATGTTGCCGATAAGGCCGTAAGCCGAAATAGTGGATGTAAATACCGGTTCGGGGCAGCGTAAACCATTCGGGCTGTTATGTAAATCGTAATGGGATAGTAGGATATAAATCGGAAAAGATTCAAATGCGTATAGCACGAGAAATGGTGATGTTGAATATATAATAGGGTTCAATAGATGAAAATTAATTAGGTACTATTGTATCCTTGAAACTTATTATTTAGAATTTTATGTATTTTAATTGTTGATTATAGAATATAATATATATAAGTGAGTAGGTATGTCTTTTTTTAAACTTATTTTACAGGTATGTTATTTCACGGAAATAATTTGAATAACTTTATGTTAGATTTTTTTATAGACAACCAGCAAGGGTAGCTGTGCCCAAAATTTCAAAAGAAGATCGGACACAGCCATTAACACCACTCCTCACGAAACCACGCTCAGCGAGGCGCCATGCCAGCTATAAGGCGGACGAAAAGGTCGTTCTCCAATGTATTAACACGCCTTTTGAAGATCCCCAGGTTTTTAGGTCGTACGGCGTTCCTATGAACGATTTCGAAAAACAATGCGTTCTCAGAAGATGGGAACTGATTGTTCTTCGCCTGTGGTGCAATGATTGAAGTCCCTCCGTAAGCTTGGAATCACAAATTAGGCGGATGTCGCGGCGCTGGATAGAGTCCGAGACGAAGGGACGACCAGCCCCCTAGATGATGAGCCCTAAAGATGTTGGCTGACCTTGTATGCACTCCCTTCCTCTCTTCTCGCTCGCTCAGTCCAGACCGGCTGACTCGTCTGCTGGACTCCAAGTGCTGAAAGCTGCATAATGAGGGTGCTCCTACGAGCTGTGTACTTTCAAATTGACCCTACCTAAAAGAACACTAATGCTACACTGACAGCAGACGGCTAGAACCAGCTTACACACGTGTATCACAAGACTCTTATCCTACACAAAATCATAGGTTTTACACAAAATCATTTATTAACCTGTGAAATTGGAGATTTTTAAAACCAAAATTTTCACAATTAATTATCTGTGGATTGGCGCGCAATTCGAAATTAAAATAAATTTGCTCGAAAGCAGTGTTATTTTAATTTCAAATTCAGTCATTTGTTTTTAGATAGAGTTTCATTTTGTGAAATTTGGTAGTTTTTGGCACCATGGATAAACTAAAAATTCGTACAATTTTCGAATAAGAGTTCCTACGTAGAAATACTTCTGCGCAAACACGAAACATTCACGACGTGTACGGACCTAACACTGCTTGCATAAACACGGTTCATTATTGGTTCAATCGTTTTAGATCTGGAAATTTTGAGTTAAAGAACGAGCCTCGCGGTCGGCCGGTAACTATTGTCGACAACGACGAATTTAAGGCGATAGTGGAAGCGGATCCAACTCAATCTACGGCTGAGCTTGATGCGGGCTTTGGAGTTAGTGTCAATACAACATTGAGGCACATGCGTCAAATCGGAAAGATAAAAAAGCCAGATAAGTGGGAGTCACGCGACCTAAGCAACCATCAGCGAGACTTGCGCGTCGAAGCATGCATAGCACTACTGAATCGGCATAGAAACGAGGGAATTCTAAATCGAATTGTTCCCTGTGATGAAAAGTGGATCCTATACGACACCCGTCAGCGTTCATCGCAGTGGGTGGATCCGGGTACAGCACCTAATCTGTGCGCTAAAAAAAAGATTACCCATGGGAAGGTTATGGTTGCTGTCTGGTGAACCAGTGCCGGATTTGTACATCACATCTTTTTACCGATCAGCACAACAGTGACGCCAGATGTCTATTGCCAAGAATTGCAAACAATGATGCAGAAGCTCGCAATTCAACAACCACTGGTCAATCGCTCTTCCCCATTGCTTCTCCGAGACACCGCGCGAGCTCACACTTCACGACAGACCATCGCAAAGCTACAAGAGTACAGCTGCAAGCTCTCCGTCACCCAACGTACTCACCGGACCTTGCACCATCATATTTTTGTACTGTTTTCAAAATTTAGACAAATTTTCATCGTCTCTCGTCCAGCACACTTCTACAGGTAAAGGAATAAACAAAGTGCCATCAAAATCCCAAAATTGTATAGATCGTTTGTGCCAGTACTTTGATTAGCTAAAATAAAAAAATAACCAACATTTTTATATGTTAAAATGTTCTGCAAATCTCCAATTTCATAGGTAAAGACCTAATATACAATACAGACAAAAGCCTAATCGCTCTCGGTCGAGGAGAATGGCCTCAAGCGTTTATGAAGAAGTAGCTGGCTGCAGGTTGCAGGATGCGGGCTTCAGGATTCAGTGACATCGTGTGTACTTAGACTAGAAAGTGTTATCGCTTGTATGATCGATTGGAGTTGTTACTGCGTGGCCGTGGGTGGAGGCATCAGCGGATGTGTTTTGCCCCGCACGCAATGCAATGGAAAAATACTAATTTTACAGTTACCTTTCACTCTACTCGTTCCAATAATAGTGACCTAGCCGTCTTACCGTAGGTCTACGCGTAGTGAACTGGGACATCCCTCTACTGTAGAGCTGCCTAAAATGCGGACTGAGCGATCTATTGTCTTGGTCTTTATTATTCTACTAGGTATGTTCGAACCTATCCTTTATTGTTTCATTCGCACTTGTTTCTGAGTGGTTAGGGTAGGACTCGGATACCAGAAAACGGTTTACTGAGCTTCCCATTGCTTGAAATCGCAGTGACTTCTCCTCCCTCGCTCACTCCTGACGGTTTACCCGGTCGTCCCACTGAATACTTTCAAAACAACGGAATGGACAGTAAGCCCATACGTGTATGTGTGTGTGAGATAATACACAATAAAAAAAATTATCACAAAATTACAATACATTGTATATATGTAGTTTTAGACACAATAAATCGATATGATGTACAAGTACACCTAGGTACGTGTATATGTTTTCAATAATAACAACGCCTGTCTACTATGCAGAGGAAAGAGGACGCACCTGAACAAACAACAGTCACGCTCAGCTATTGAATGGCCGCAGAAAACGTCTTCCTCGCTTCTTATTTTTTTTTATTGAAACTGACACGGCTATCTACATCACCTAATGAATCAGTTTTCTGGTACCAGTGATGTCAGCCTAAACACCTTGGTGAATTATGTACGTAGGTGCCATATCAGCGCTTCTCTCAATTCCAGCCGGCTACACTGAACTGGACGGAAAACACGAACTATGTTTCAT
>WYDE02090185.1:0-11772 GCA_009867175.2 Adela reaumurella
CTCACCTCGGCACAATATGCCTTCAACAACCGAGGTGAGCCAAATTAAAAATAGTGAATTAATATTTTCTTACCAAATAGAATAATTAAAGAGCTTCAAGACACAATGAATTATATAACTAAATGTGTGGGATAAGCAGTGACGATCAATTAGTATTTGAAGTCGTGATCGAAGTGTCGTCGTGACCTACTTGCTATACTACTGACATGGGGCTGATCAGTGAACAAAAATATCGGAGATGTCGACCATTTGCGCCCGAACGAGCCTTGTACACAGCTAGGTAGTGAAAATAGAGATAAAGCTCATTCACGCGTGTGCCTACCATCCTTCCAAATTTCAAACGTAAATTACCAATTTTCGCTTGTCCTTTGACAAACAAACCCTAAAAATGACCAATTCCGACCCAAATCCCTGAAAATTATTTGCAAGCTATTGAACCAGAAATTCCAGTCCATGCAAATTGACCTTTAGATGAATAGGAATAAGAGTCGGTTATTTTTGTGGCAGAAATAATCCCTAAGCCCGTGCGTGTTATCATTGTATCGCGGTTATTATTTCCGTCGCATTAGACGCGCTGGTCGCCGGCGGCGTGGCGCGGCGCGCGTGCTCGACGCATGTCCATTGTTAATGATCGCACTTTTCGTTCACAGTTTTTGCCAAAGAGGTTAATAATATGGTACTTGGAAACATCATACATTTGTTTTGCATTAAAAATTCATTTTCAGTCTTAGTTTTTTGCTTGCAAACATAAATACTTATGTAAACCAATGTATATTCTTTTGCTAAGTTGAAAACGTATCCTACTTCAGGAGGCAATTACTTTGAACGTGAAGCTTTGTGCATACACTAATATACATTTTTATTGTTGTTGTATTGGTTTCCTTGAGGCGTTTCACACCACGCCCACCCAACAAGTGATTAGTGATAGACCTTACTTTTGAATGAACCTAAATTTGTTATTTTGTTAAATTTTTATTAAAGAAATCTAGTTTATTTTTTTGAATAATATGTTTTTGCGACGACGTTGATATAGCCTGATCCAATAAAGCTGACAATCAGGATTTGCATTGACACGCCGCGCCGCTCATCCGAATCTGGGTGCACAAACAGAAAATCGGCCAAGTTCAAGTCGGACTCGCACACGAAGGGTCCTTCCCACGCCGAACAAACACGTTTATTGTAGGTACGCTAACCCCCTTTAATTTTTAACTTTATTATATTATTATTATTTTATGTTATAGCGCCCGTAGGAATACACTCAAAAATTAGACCGTTTATTGTATGGGGTGCCCCTTAATTTTTATATTTATTTTATTTTTTCTATTTACACTGTGTGAAAAGTAGATGTTTGTATGTTTTGCCATTATTAAGGTCGAACAAAAAAAGGCCTAACAAAACAGAGTCCTTGTGTGGTGGGGACCCCTTTAATTTTTAACTTGTTTTATTTTTATCATTCGATGTTATAGGGGCCATAGCAATAAGTACTCTGTCAAAATTGCAAGTATTTACCTATTACGGTTCAAACCAAAGGTACAGCCCTGCGAAGAACAGACGGGCACACAACGGAAGCTTAGTAATATGGTCGGTCGCGTTAGCGCCCTTTGGTTACGGAACCCTAAAAATTAGTAATAGAGAGATGGAATTTTTTTTCGTACAATTTTATAGCAGTATAAAACAATATCATTGAATGTTGTTGTAGCGTTATGAAGTTATAGCTCGTTATTAGGAAAATCGGATATCGTATCGTATGGCCGTTACCTTTATTTGAGTTTTCCTAAAAAAAACGCATAACACTATTTTATAAGGCTCAGGATATGTTGTCGGTTTCCAAAATATAAACAACATCGATAGAGCCGTTTTTGAGAAAGTCGGCTTTAAACAAAGCATTTGTTATGTAGATTAGGTTATGTATCTGTCATACCCTTATATTTTCGAACCTTATATTTTTTACCTTTCTGTAAAATAGTTATACTTATGTTTAACGGTATTACTGTAAGTTTATTATTGTATATCTTAATAATAGTATGTCAGTGTAAATTGTACTACGAATAGAATTGCTACATTAGGTAGGTATATATGTATTAATTGAGTATCTCGTTTATTGCAATAATTAATTTTCGTCTCTTTCCATTTCCAATCCAAAGCAAACAAATGTCACAGATTATTCCTCACAAAGGACAGAATGTAATTTAATTATGAATAGCACTGAACAAACGATGACGTGTCCTCCATTAGTTCCGGCAAAAACTGGCTCGATTGAAATATCAATCAAGTTAAAAGTTGCGGCGGACGAGCTGTTCCTATTGTTCGGCGAACACGCGAACGGAAGGCAAAGAACGGAGCAGTTTTTGGTCTTCCTTTTCAGATAAAGCTTATTTTTAGGTATTTCTTGTCATACATAGATACTCACTCCTCAATGAAATTTTTAACTGGGAAAACTATCGGATGTTACGGATAAAACCACAAACACACCAAGAAAGCTCTCCATCGATTCCACAATACGCGCCCTCCGCTCCGCTACCCACATAATGGTATCGAGTTAGAATCAAGCAAGACACATTTAGTAATTGATTCTCGCTATAGAATATTTCACGACGCAAGAGACGCCATTCAGTCCGGACTTTATTTACAGATGGCCGCTCGTAGGGGCGCAATCGTAGGATTGACTTATTGTAATGTGATCTAATCGAATTTGGTTTTATAGTCCGCTCAGATTTGTGGGCATTTACGGTTCTAGAAAAAGTGTAGAAAGTTTCCTTTAGCTGGTTGATGTGTAAACATTTATGCTCTCGCTGGAGTAAATTAAGTGTTATGGTTGGTCTACAGTTTGTGACGGTTATTATAAATTTTCTTATTTTTCTTTTTAGTTCGCATTTTCTCGATGGCAATGTATTTTTAATTTAATAATATATACTATATTATTAAATTAAAATTACAGTCGATAAAATATTTTTTTTAATTTGATGTCATAGAAAATTAAAACAGAATAAATACGAAAACCTACAACTAATTTTAATAAATTCATTCTCTTTCTTACAAAGAAATAAATAAAATAAAAGTGTAAGCCAATAAATCTATTTATCGAATAAGTTACAATATAACGAAAACATACAGTGAAATCATATTTATTTTAGAAAAAAATTACTATTTCAAATCAATACATACCTATTTCTCTTAGCGACTGATAAATCTTATGAAATCTTAAGAGGTTCTCGCCATATATCACACTCATTTTATGGTTCATTAATGGCACTAAAGTGCTTGTAAAACGGCGCCATTCAAGAGCATAATACGCTCGTAATCAGCGCATTATCATACATACGAGCTCTGCGAATTCGCAATAATAGACAATAATAACATAGGAAAACCGAAGAAGCAGTAAATCACGAAAATAAAATGGCGCTCGGTGTTGGCAGCGGTAATACACGATAATACTGCTAGCGAGCGAGTGTGGCCATATAAATAAAGTTTAGTTTGGCGTAATCGAGTTATCGGAGAATTATGTTTATAGCGGATGGTCGCACTCGACCGCGTTTCCCCTCCCTGCGCCGCGCCGGCCGCGCCGCCGCTCCGCCCCAACCGCTACAGCGGCCGAATGTTTTTCTTTCGTTGTCTTTTTCTTAGGATTATCTCAAGGACAAAGGATATGTAATTTGATTTAACTATTTATTAACGGTAACGGTATGCGGTAAGACGACTCACCTGCTGAGTCGTGATAACGATTTCATGACATGACAATGACATTTGTAGGTCTTCATAGGGAGCTATTTTGGCAAAGGGGCAACTTTTTAGGTAAAATCGACGCTGTTCGTTTTTGTTTTTATGGAAACCGACATGGCAGGCAGGAGCAGGATACACCGCGCATGATGTAAGAAAGCAGTGAGTCTAGTATTATGTATGACACCTGCCCTAAGCAACTCCCCTGTCATGTGTCCGGCCGGGCCGGCGATACCTACACCGTACCGAGAACCGAGAAACACGAACGTTTCTCGTGAATGTTTGCACATATATTTTTTTTATGGATATTACACGGATGGCTACATCACCTAACGCACCAGTGATGTCAGCCTAGTAAACCTTGGTGATTAGGCAGGTGCCGTGTCAGTGCTTCCCTCAAATCGAGCCGGCTACACTGAACTGGACAGAAAACAAAAACTATTTTTCATAGCCGTTTCGACCGAACTTCATTCAGTGCCCTGGTACCAGCCTGGTCATTTTTAACCTTACCACCATGTAAGTTGAGGGAAGGAACCTACAGTTTAACGAGGAACCCGAACCACGGCCAACACCAACGGTAAAGCGGTCACCATTCCAATACCTGACGCGCTCGGTAATGCTTAACTTCGGTAACTGAATACGGGATGCCGCAACCACTGAGCCACCGACGCTGTCAAATATGCTGTCAAATATGCTGTCAATGAATGATGATGATTAAGTATTAAAGAGAGAATTAGCACGACAGAGTACTATATACTGCGTAAATACGCATATACGCATGCACGATGCATGCGTAGGTGTGCGTGTAGGCTAGGCAGTGTCAAAACGTAAACTATCCGAACGTTGAAAAAAAAACACCTAAAATTCGTGCATTATTGAGCGAATGAAAGAATAATATTTTTACTTAAGTACATAATTCTCTTTACATTGGTGTTGCCACTCCGGTGAAGGAAAACATCGCGAGGAAACCCATTTCCAAGCCGGTTGATCTCTGTGGAAGTGTATGACGTAATCTTCTCTTATCAATGAGAGAGATCTGTGCCCAGCAATGAAACTAATAAAATTGCTGGAGGGAGTAATAAAAAAATAATTACATAAGTATTGAAAAAACAAAGTCTAAATCAACTATAAATTATGAAGAAAAAATAATTCATATGTTGGGGTTATTCATCGTCTTTGAATTGAACGCATAATCTTTTTAGCAGTACAACGACGATGGTATGACACCCCAGACCACATTTGCTGACATCCTTCAGTGTCAGAAGTCAGAGCAAGTGAATCAGCATGCAAACAGCGTGGCCGCTCCACAAACGCGTCGCCCCCGGGAGAGGCCTCTTTCCAGTTATTTGCCGACGGCTCGCCGTCGAGTGCTGAACTCTCCTGAAGGATAATAGTTTAAAAAGGTGGCTGCGAGGACATCTTTCAGTTGGTTTGGACGTCCACCAAAGATGAATAAATAAATTTAGAATTTTCTGCAGAAGGCGGCTTAACAAGAACCAATTTCTTATATACAACAACTTATGACTACAACAACACATTATATTATTATTAGAGCATTGCCTTATTCATGATTATCCTTCGCCGGAGTACCTTGTAATTTTACACACACACTTTTACGAAGATTTTAGAATACGTAAAAATCGTGGTGAACTCATGACACCTCGATTAACCCAATAAAACAGTTTGAAAAATATACCTAATACCATGTAAGTAATGCTGCTTGTTACCAAAACCACAAAGAAAATAGAAGCGTAAATTGATATTAGTCTTAATTTTAATTGTATTGCGTGCACATTGGAGAGGCGCATTTTCAACAGCTGACGTAAAATCGGTAGAGCGACAAATTAACTGAAGGATATTACATAAAATTACAATTATGATTGAATTGTTTTGTAAAGTGATAATCGTGGGTGATTTTCATTCTGAATGTGATAATTAAAGAGTCCATCCGGTACTACCGAAAAGTGATCATTTTATTAAGGGGGAGAAAGAACCAACAACGTACGTGTATAAAGTACCTATACAAAATTGTGGTTTTTAGGCGGTAATGGACTGTACTTGGACTTTTCTTATTTCGAGGAGGGCCCTGGATCTCGTGGATACGCTGAATCAGTGCGCTGAATGCTCGTGAAAAATTACAATTATTATTTAAAAATACCAAAATGGCGAAACGATTAGGTTTCATTGGCTAGATGCCGCATCAACTTGAGGTCTAAGTTGCTAAATAGAAGACGGATCCCAGTACTTTAGTAAATTGAATATTTAAATTAGCATACTTTCGTAAAACGATAATTAAGGATATAATAATTAAGTTCGAAAGGGTAGTAAAGTAATCGATACATTCGTAAAGCTATAATGAAAGGTTTCATACTTTCCTAAAGAGATTATAAGGAGTAAGATACTTTCGTAATCATAACCACAAATAGGCTAATATTCGTTCGAAACCTCTCTACATACACAAAACAAAACCAATTGGAAATTCAAACTGGACGTCCAAACTCTCCCAACTTAGGAGTGTATTTTCCCTTGACCCCAGCAGCCCCCACGCCACACTTTACAGCTGGCTATAAAACGACCCAAATTGGACGCAGTCCCCAGCAGTACTCGAGAATATCAAAAGAGGTCGCATAGGGTACTATCGGTCACACACTTACTTTTCTAGTATTCTCTTGGAGAGTATTTTGGGTACTTTAGGTACGTTCGGAGGTGTCCTCGGTGTAGTGAGAAGTTTGGGATTTCAGTTGCCTTTAGAGCGAATGATAGTGATCCTTGAGGAGTCTTGAGGATACAAGGATCGTTCTGTGATATAATTGTTTTTATCTTTACTTCGAGGGTTTTAGCCGAGTATAAAATAATAAGCATAAATAAAATGTGAACGACATTTGTGAGTATAGCCTAGTGGTAATGCCAGTAAACTTAGGTATGCAATAGGTCATTTGTTCAAACCCTGGTTTGCTGTTCCGATTAATTTTACTGATTGTGCACGTGGTTATGTATTATTTTAGAATGGATGTCCAGGATGTGCATGTGTACGACTTAATGATTGTGTTCAATATTTGGTGATAGCAGTGCAGTCATCATCAGGACCATGCTGGACCCTGGCTGGCATCACTTACCCTTTATACTCGTATGCATGTCTAAACAAAACACATGATATATTCATTTCATTTATTTATTCATGCAGATGAATATACACCGTAAAAAAACAGTATTGCATACTTAATTGTAACATTAGTATTCTAGTAATAACAAATTAAAAGAAAACAAGTTCTTTCTCAGAACATCATCGAAAAAGAAATCATCTGCGTTTGTACCAAGCACATAAAACCGAGCATAAAACATTTAAAGTTATTATTTTTTACTACTAAGCCAAAGTACTGGACATAAAAAAACATTTTGAATCTTTGTACAATAAAATTAAACGGTATAACAAAGTAAGATAATTTTAAAAGTTATACTATTTTTAAAATAAAATTGTTATAGTAGGTACATCATATTGATAACTACTGTAAACAGATCAATGACTATATGGGTGAAACATTACAAATTCAGTAAAAAATAAATTATACAACTTTTAACCAAACAAAACGTTTAAAGTGACTTTAGTTTCACACGCTTTGCTTCTATCACGAACACATTCACTCGTAACTTAATTACGCCAACTAAAACAAATTATAAAAGTATTCACGGTTAAGCCACCATCTCATGTCGCATAAAGCTTATACGAAACTATCATAAAAGAGAATGTCATGAAATGTTTACTCGGCGTTCCCAAATCGAATTTAGGGCCCGGGACTCGTGTTGGTACATTATCAAATTATTGTCATATCATTTAATATCAACTGTTTTACATAAATAAAGCAATAAGGGAACAAACAGTGGGGTAATACGAAGGAATCACTACAACGTGTAACATTTTGTTACAAAGAGATCTTTTCGCTTCAAAATTAGGGGTGGAACTGTCCTTATTGTCTGTTCGCTTTAAGAATGCTGATATAATCTGCAACATGTAAGTTGTAAACGTCGATAATGTTAACTTTGGGAGGTAGGTAAAACAACTCTGTAACATTTTTTGATATCTTGAGAAAAAAATTTCTTCTCCCTACATTTTGGCCGCGTGAAATGTATGGGGATGCCAAAATTGTGTGTCTATATTATAGCAGGATAAAAAAAACGTCTATACAATATGGATACATTTTCTCTGAATACATGTGTAAGAGGTTAATGTGAATTGAAAGAAGACATAGCGACAAGGATAGAAAAAGATATGCTTAGATGGTTTGGACACATGCGGAGAGAACGGATGGTGAAATAATAACCAAACAAATACTTGAATCAAAGGAAGGATCGAACAGTTCCGCTCTACATATACGGCGAACATAACTTGACCAAATAGGTAACCTTTTACGGAAAGTTCAAGTTCGCAGCAATCAGAACTGGTGTGCATGTGTGAAGCGATACATGACAGTGCATGATGCAATGTATGTATGCCAGGGCCCCAATTACGACCTTCTAAACATGAACACTAACATTTCACTGTTAATTAACCTTGACCTTCTATGTGACATTTCGGAGCATTGCATGCCATTTTCATTTTAAAAAGTAGTTTACAAGAAAAATCCTTGCTCCATAGCTTAGCAAAGAAAAAATTTACTCCACGAAAAGCCCATCTGTATCCTTCGCACGCGCCCAAGCTTATGAGCGTGACAGAGACTGTTATTGTTTTGTTTTTTCTACTGTTACTACCGAAACTAAAGACTCCAAATCACTCGTCTTGGCTAAACAACTTCAAGAGAAATATGTTAGGAGCCGAATCATAAAGCAGAAAAATAAGTTTTGTTGAAGTTACTGGTACAGTGCGGGCGCTAGAGTTTTCAATTTATTGTTGTAGTTGTATAAGTGTAATATATCATTGTATATATAATTTCATGTACATTATATAAACATATTTTTAAAACAGGTCTTGCAAATTTATTGCAGATTTGAAAAAGGTAGCAATATGTATACTTTTTCTTACGAATTTACGGAGAGAACGTTTTTTAAAATCGAGCGCGACGCGCGAGTGTCCTTTTTAACCCGTAGGTACTCGTGTAAATGATTTGTCGAGTTTGCCTCCGCGCTTTTCGATAGAACGACGTAATATCTGGTAATATGAATGTACGAAAATCAATACACGGAATCCATATAATTTTAAACGTAAAATATTGTTTTTCAGGTTTAGAATTTCGCAAGCTAGGGTCAAAATAAATCATTCACTAAATATTAATTGCGAAATCTCCGAAAATTATCTGTATTACCACGACTTACCTTTATTAGTGTAAGCGCAAATATGGTTCCACTAGATGGCGCTGTAGCGCGCCAGCTTCTAAACCGTTCAAAGAAACGCCATGAAAAAATTTTAGGTATTCGAACTTGCTTCTAAACACGCGGGCGGTTTTTCGGGCACAGCTAGTATCACACATTTACCTAAAAATCAAATTGTTACAGCGCTGAAATAAAATGGAGATTGAGTAGTGTCACGGGCTGCCGCAAGTCGATGATAAAATTAGCGCTGTTTACGTGGGTTCTAGAAACACGTCTCACGTATATTATGATAATTCGGCTAATACCCTGGGTTTAAGGAAGTCGATTAAATGTCATGTTGAGGCCCCTGGAATGTGTGAAATGACGCTCGATTGTCTCTGCCTACCCCTCGGGAGAAGAGGCGTGATGGTACCTACGTATGTAATCGTATGTACACTTATCATTTTAATAATTACTTTTGTTAATCATTTATATTTTAAATGTAATTAATGGGAAGTAATCCTTGTTTATCGTTATTATTCATGATTTTTAGCGTGTCCTTTGAATAGTTGTACATGTCTGCATACCTACTTAGATATTTACTTTATCATGCATGCTTAACCAAAGTTATATTACTTGTTAGGTAGAACATTGCTTAAGTGCGTAACTAGATTATGGTAGTGATGTTCGTTAAAATTTCAGACAACAAATTTCGCAAACTCACGGTGAAAGGGGAATAGCAGAGCACCAAAAACAACCCCCTAGTTGGTTAGCGAACGCGTGCTCTTGTAATTTTGCTGGTAAAAAATTACAGTGTTGCCACAAACTGAATGGCAAGTCTGCCGAGCACTGGCAACTTCCAACCCGACAAAGAAGACTGTCTGTCGTCAGTTCGCCACCCGCCACCCGCCACCCGCTCGTAAACATATTCGTATGAATGTAGAGTGATAGATGTGATGATGCTGTTGTTTTGAATGGAATTTTGCAATGTCGCCGCATCTCTGCCGTCTTTTATATGCTGTTTGAGATGGTAATGTTGGATTGTAATGACGTCATGAATAAACAGGGGATGCAGCCTTTACAGAAACGTATGATTTTTTCAGTAGTCAAATGGAAAATGAGGTGGTACTATAATTTTTGCGTTCACATTCTATGGAGGATCTTACTGAACTTATGAACTTACTTCGTACTCAACATTCCGACCATTGACATTACATAATATATTCCAAGGGGGAAAATTTTAATCGACTTTTCATACAAATTATATAATTTTGGGGGATTTTGAGAAAGATTTGGGGGGAACACGAGACCGTAATTTTATCATATAGCGCGCGGCGGCGCGACATATAGCGCTGAGCCACACAGAAAGTGAATAACGACACCCATGGACATGCGGTTGTATGCGGGAGTTGCGAATGCCATGCGGATCTGACAGGTGCCTGTTCACGCCCCTCTTGAAGGACTCGAGACTGTACTTGGAGGGAAAGATATGAACAGGGAGAGCGTTCCAGAGTTTACCGGTTCTGAAGATGAAAGGTCTACAGGACCGATTGGTACGCATCCGCAGTAAGTCCATCGTGTAGGAATGCAATACGCGTACGCGTACGCGTATTGCGAAGGTGGAAATGGGACGGCGGGATCGCGTTAACAGCTCCTCCGAGCACTCGTCCCCGTGGTCATCTGGCAAAACTACGAATTGAGCACATTTGAAAACGAGACATATGGTGCTCGCCATACCAACGCAAAGGATGGCGCTTACGGACATTCCAATATTTTCACGAGTTGTGAATACCATGTGAGCCGGCTAGGTGCACCATCACATTGCGTTTAAAAGACTTCAAACTGTACATTATTAGGAAAGATGGAGCATTTCATAGGTTGGCTACCCTGTAAGTAAAGAACTTACATTACATACTTACATATCGCCGTATTATTCTAAACTATTCTAAGTGCAAAATCGAAAATGAGCAAGAGAGAGATTTTAAGATTCAACGTTATTTTAATATGTATAATCCGGTTCAGAATGATATCTTGGCTGCATATTTTATTTACATTGAATAAGTTCTCAATTGTTTTTAATAAAATTAATATTCTATGGTTGTATTTGCACTTAGGATAGTTTGGAGTTGTCACAGCCGAGGGCATTATTATTGTTTCAATAAAATCCTAAGTATCATCATCATCATCATCATCATCATCATCATCATCATATAATATCTGAAGTATTCTAAATAGAATACTTCAGAAAGGAATTTGTACTCAGAAGCTTGGCCAACTGTCAAATCTAAACTATCTTAAATACATAGGATTGTAAACTTATTGCCTTAACTTTGCATAATTGCGTTAACTATTCAGCTGACTTCTGCAATAATTACTAATTTATGTACGAAGTTTTGTATGATCTGCGGCTTTATTTGTATTGCCGGTGAGCGTATTTCTGGGAGTTATATATAGATTAGACATAAGATTATGCTGTAGAATTGAAAACCTAGAACATTATCCATACTTAACTGACTTTTCACGGGTTTGAATGAATCCTAAGGTGCAGATGGTCCAGGTGCAAAGCCGTAATGTTTTACATAGACGATTAAGCAATGGACGTCGGTAGAATTTAGTTCCGCCTTAAGTACATTTAAAAAAAACATTTCATTATGTCGCGAGTAAGTAGTGTAGTAGCAGTAGTAGCGTAGTAGTTTCATCAGCGTCGTTGGCTCAGTGTTGCGATATTCAGTATTTGATTACCGAAGTTAAGTAATGCTGGGCGCGGTCAGG
>WYDE02090296.1:0-11770 GCA_009867175.2 Adela reaumurella
ATATCATGTAAATGAGAGAGGCCTGTACCCAGCAGTGGGGCGAATAAAATGGCTGCAAAAGAAAGAAGAAAGAAGAACTAAATTGTATATTAAATGTAATAAATATTAAACATTACAGAACTGAAATCGGTAAACCTATTTATGTTATTATGTAAATTGAAGCATAATATGTTAGTTTATTATTTCTGAAATTAAAATGCCGTATTTAGGTGCCGTCACAAGTAAGTACATAAGTACTATACACCTAAATATTCAGCTGGCACAACACTGGCTAGTGCCCGCTATGATTCAAAGTCATTTTCATGCAAACAGCTGTTTCAATAAAGCCTGTCGTAAGGTAAGTCTTTTAAAGTAAGTAAAATTGTTCGGTGCGTTTCATCACGATCAACTTTGAAGATACTAGGTGATATAGTAAAACGATTTTTTTCATATTTTACGTGTATTTAGAGAATTTCGTGAAGACGTTATGTGTCATTCATTAGGGTATATAAACATTTTGTTATAGGCGGGTACAAAGGGATGAATATTAGTGGTGAGCTATGGTGGAAGACCTCTCATAATTAAACGGTGCTAACACCAAATCATGCAGCAAGAAGAATGTTGTTTTGGCCTGTCCTACTGTGCTGATAGGTTTTGTGTCTTGTCTTTTGCTATCAAAATAAAATAAATAATAAATATCGGAAATATAGCGTGTAGGTAATTAAAACTTAAAACATTTGCTCGACCCACTCCAGTTATAGCAAATAAATAAGGTTCCATAGACAAAGCACGCAAGCGCAGATACTTCTGCTATATGGTCGTAAATAGACGACCTAAAAAGTAATTTTACTAGCGTAGTAATTTCCCAACTTCAAACGTTAGAATACTGAAACAATAGAGCAGACCGCATTCAATTGCAAATGCTTTGAGAAGACCAACGGTTTAGAAAATATTCCGTCCTATTTACATGTCAAAGTGGACTCCAGTTAGATTTAAATGTGTTCAAATGCCACATGCAAATGTGCTAAGTGCGCTCGGATGAGTTGAGAAGAAAATAAAACAAAAGCAGCTAGAACGTGGAGTTAGCCAAGGCGGCGCACTTTCACCGCTACTGTTTTAAATGTTTTCATGTATGTAGGTATTACTCTTTAAAATTTAATAAATGCAGTTGAAGTGCGGCATTGAGAAGAATATGTGATGTATTTTTTTAAAGATAGAGTGAAGAATAAATCTATAAGGGAAGAATGTGGATTGAAAGAACACATAGCGACAAGGATAGAGAAAGGTATGCTTAGATTATTTGGACACATGAAGAGAATGTATGGTGAGAGAATGACCAAAACATAGGAAGCGAATGTGGAAGGAAGTATTGAATGAACCGTCCTAGGCGAACAACCATGAACATATATATACATTCGAAACCTAAATACACGAGCCTAAATTTAAAATAAATTTGAATTTGGAATTCCTAACCAAACGCCAGATATTTGAGATCAAAGTGGCCAGTTCGACAAAACGCCAATTTCATGTGCAAAGACCTAATAGTTGGTTTCAGTTTCGGATATGTAAAAAGGGTGTTTAATAATACATGCACTTGAATCTATCATATTTCTTTTACAAATTTAACATAATGTTTAAAAACTGACGCATTAAAACTTTTAAACGGAATGGTTTGAACTATAATTGTTTCGAGATATTGTATTTAATCTTTAATAACTTTCGAAACAAAATAAAAACATTTTAAGACATTTTGAAACCTAATCTTGTAACACCGAGATTATCTTCAAAGGGATCGCTCTCGGACGGTAGCCCGCCATTTTGTTTTCCAATTCCTTCACTAATCGGCGATTATCAAGGTTGTCGCTTTAATGGTCACCAACCTACGAGTATTGCAAAACTCGCACGCACAGGCTTGACGGCGAGTGTAAGCGCATAATCTCCTGTGTCAACAAACCATAGACAATTTGCTATCGGATGAGCGATTTCGACGACTCTCGCCGGGAGAGGCTCTAAACGCGTAGTTTAAGGCCGGGCGCAGACGGACGGTTACGGTACGGCCACGGTTTACCGTCACGGGTAGCCGTTGCGGCTCCCGGTGGCATCAGTCACAGACGTGCGGTTGATGACTCACGGTTTTCAACTTGTTCAGTAGAGCCGTACCACTCGTCGTGAATGTATCGTGCGTGTTGTGTGAAGAATCCAAAATGAACGACGAGGCCATGTTGGCTATCGCACTTTTACTGTCACAGAAGAAAAATAAAAGACGTCGCTATTGGGTGCATCCACTCAATGTGCACAGAATTAAACAAATTTAAGAAACAGAATTGAAGAAACCGTCCGGCCGACCGTATCGTCTGTTGCTCGCCATAGATTATGTATGAAAAACGCGCCTTCACGGTCGCCGTCGACGGGCACGGTTACCGGTGCAACGCGCTTGCACGCGGCTACCGTTGTCCCGTTGACGGCACGTCCCGGTGAAGACTCAACGGTAGCCGTTATGCGTTTGTTGCATCTCATAGAAAATGTTTGCGGATCGCGCCTTTCGGTAGCCGCGACGGCTGGCCGTGACGGCGAAACGTCGCCCGTAACCGTCCGTCTGTGCCCGGCCTAATACGTATCGAGTCGGTATCACCAAAACCACATCGTAACGACGAAATACTGAAATAGAGAGAGGACGCCTTTCGTAATACCCAACCAGGGAGTTTCAGTTCGTCCATTTATCTATAATTAATACAAGTCGTTAGCACAGGAACATGTTTACAATGAACAATAAAATACAAATTTACTTATGTAATTTAGAGACCCGTTAACACTTTCTGTTCCATCCCGAGGAGAAATAAATACTGTAAAACAAATTCCGGAAATATATAAAATAACAAATCGATCGACTATTCTCATAAAACACTAATTTCTCTTTCTACACTCTCTCTGCAGACGTAGAACTAGAACACGATTGTCTTTCAAGTTTCAGGTGCATATATATAGGATTCTGCTTATAGTGAACTCATTTTAGAAATTTACAAAAAATTTACTATATTTAATAGTGCACACTTGCTGGTACAAGAAAAAAGTTTTGTTATGAAATATGTACTCAATTGTTGGGTGGGCTAACGGAAAAAAATTACAGTCAAAACATTATACTACAACTTAGTATCTACGGAAATAGGTGTAATGATTTACTATTTTTTTAAAGCCATATAAATAACGCATATAAATGCAGCCAACTAGTATTTGGTAAGCTCATTAAAACATGGAGACTGCTGGTAGATATCGTCGAACTGAAAGCAAAGGAATTAAATATTTTGTATTTCGCTTTTTTTCATTATAAGGCCTTTCAAGTTCCACACCAGACGAACATTACCCATCTGTATTGTTTCTTCGAAGTTGTAATGAGCAGGAGTCGTGAGAAATACTGCTTTGGAATAACAAATAACCTGCGTTCGTTGCTTATTTTATAATGACACGAAGGAACAACATACACCGACAAGTCAGAGGAAAAGTGTCAGAGTAGACTAATATTTGACAACGGTGAACCTCGTAAGGGTTTTGATAAATTCCTAAATGTACCTATCTACCTATAATCGGCGTGCGAGCACATACCAGCTGAGAATGGGACAATTGTACCTTATAGAAATACAAATAAGGGCCAACTGCCACATAATCAGGTTGCATGTGTTCGCGCGCCGATAATAACTAGTTCACGCCGAAAAGAAAATATTCTTAACATTTCACACATTAGTATTTGCTGGCGCGTCGACTTTGGATAACAATGGTACACTGCTGTAATCTTTTAGTGTCTCACTTGTTTTCTTAGCTCCAGTATCGAAAGAAGTGGCCGTAGGTAGTCGCGGAATCCAATTGTTATTACCTATTTTATTCGCTCCCTTATGGTTAGTGTTGGCTGCATTTACAGCTACTTCTTTTATTTTAACTTTACCGTGATTTAAATTTAATGATACTGCATTGGTTAATGTTTCGTCTACTATTGTGATCCCGTTAGTCACCGGGGGTGGGTCAGAGTTTTGTCTTTGTACGCTTAGTTCATGTAAGAGTGGTTGGGATTCTCTTTCTAGTTTTGCTGCATCACTGGATCTGTTCGCGAATATTCCCGAGCCTCTGCGACTTGAAGACCTTGAGCCTTGGTCTCGGCGTTGCCTGAAGGGCGTCAGATGAGATATGGAGCCGCCGTCGACGGTGAGGTTCTGTATCTTAGGGATCAGGAGTGGTGCATTCGGGTCTAGCTTCTCTCCCTTCAGCCAGTACGTGACTAAAGTTCCTTTTCCCTGTAACAAGAGATGGTGTATTTTAAATTTAATCCTAAATAGTATAGACGTAAAAAATTAAATTTCGAACGCTTTTAGTACGACGAGTTAACAATTTTCATCAAATAATTAGGCATATCGCTTAACCATATCACGTATGTATATTTCAACAAACAGTAATTATCTCGCAGTAGAATTACCAATAAGGTGGTTTCGAAGATAACAATATTACGATTGACATAAATATTGCCAGCAATAAACGCGATATAAACTTCAATATAATTTCAATCGGTAAAATGTATTTTTTTTAAGAAATAAATTTTAATTCTAGATACGCACCTTCATAGCGACCTCGCCCCTGCACTCGAGCTCGAAGGTGCCGAAGGTATCCAGAAGCTGCTTGGTGGTTGGAGACACGTGGATCTTCAAAGCCTCGCCGTTGGACTCCATCCTTGAGGCGGTGTTGACTGTGTCTCCGAAGAGACAGTAGCGCGGCATCTTGAGACCCACGACGCCAGCGACACAGGGTCCTGATACAATAGAGAATTTCAAGCAATGATGTTACTAAAACCTACATCATCCTAGTCATCAGTGTTTAGTCGTCGACTGCTGGACGTACGCCTCCATTTTGTTCCAAATCCTCCCGGCATTCGGCAATACGAATCAATAATTTACCCGGGACGCAACTGATGTAATACTATACATCGCGGACAGCGTCTTCATTCTCACTTCGCTTTCCTGTTCAATGACGCCAGTGTAGGACGCGTGTGCTCTAACGGCCGTCATCGCTACGGCTACGGTATGAATACGTATCCAGCCCACTGCCATTTGATCTTTCCCACCAGTACAATATGTTTGACATATTGTACTGGTGGGATACGCTACCAGGTGGCCTAGATACGAAGTAGATATATTCCTTTCGAAAGTCATCATTAATAATATATAAATCAAAGCTAGGGACGATAAATTCCTCTATTTTCCTGTTAACAAGAAATGGACTTCCTAGCGACGGATCCATTTGGGGCCAGAATCACGGCACAGCAGCGAATGTTGCTAGAGCATGGTTCGAACTGAACTGAATAACTATCACATACAAGCCATCACACCTCTTTCTAGAAGGGCTAGGCATAGACACTCTCAAAGGATAATGAAAGTGTGTAGTGTTTACAGTCATATCGACTAATCCGACAATGGCCACAAAAACGTGCACATTGTCAGATCAATCTAAGAATACAATCTGACTCTGCCCACACAACCCAATTGAGAGCCATTGGACACGTTTCTGACATACAGCCTAGGTTTAATATTAGGGCCCACATAAGATTATATAAGGCAATTTTTTTTTTATTATTTTTTTTTTGTGGAAACTGACACGGTAGGCTACATCGCCTAATGCACCAGTTTTCTGGTACGAGTGATGTCAGCCTAATCACCTTGGTGAATTATGTAGGTAGGTGCCGTGTCAGCGTTCGGCGTTCAAAATATGTTCAGACACAGATTTTTACAACAAACCGTGCGCACATCATACCGTGAGAATCCGTGTGGCACTATAACCTTTTATAACATTATAACAGCATTTCATTGACTAATAGGTTGAGTAATGGCACCTGCGGTACTATAGGTACTATATTATAAAATTATCACAAAGTGACCTTTAGCTTGCTTTTATGTTTGCTTGCAGCATAAACGTTGCCGAAAACAGCGCATGCGTTTTCGAGCATCACAACAAATGTTTATTGACTCTACTCTCGAAGGCCCTAAACGTCGGGGAATTGAAAAGAAGCACCGTAGGAAGCAGATTCCTCATATTGGACGTTTTTCAATCAGGGAATTACGGATCAATGTTATCCATCGTCTATCGATCACTTGTACAATATTTTTAAACCACATAATCTATTCAATATTATTATTCAAAATCTTCATTCGCGTAGGTAAAACGTACTCATTTTAGTTGGGAAATACTTCAACAAAATATACAAAATCTACCTTAGGAAAATACACCCTCCTTGCCCGCAGTTTATTAGAACGATTCCCTCAGTGAATCGTAATGTGTACATAACATAAAGTATACCCGAGCAATTTAGTACGTACGCCCAACTCGTTCATATTGAAATTCCGAAGAGACTCCGTCGACTCGATATCATGTTTATTATTTAGTTTAGGGGCGTAGACATATAGTATGCATAAGCCCACGGACTAGGTACCCTATGGACCCGACGCGCGCCGCTCTATGTATGGAAACTGGGCTCGCCAAAACTTGCTAGGCGCGCGGAACATAGAAGTATTAAAATACATACTTACCTGTGGAAGGATATGCCATCTTTAGTAACTCATGACGTTTTTGTATTGTTTGGGCACGTGAATACGGCATAAATTGTCACCCTGCAAGAGATGTTTCCGGGGTTGCGCGCTCGAGCGGACTGACTAGCGAGAGCGAGTGATAGTCGTATTTGAACTACCTCGCGGTTGAACTGACTAGTATGGGAAGCGTCCGGTGTCGGATCCTTAGAGTAAATAGTCCGTGCATAAGCCACTATCCCGCTGCTGCACACGTTCACGCTACTAAATGATGACTTAGCTTCATAATCAGCCCTGCCCACTGCTGGGTGTAACTCTCTCAAAAAGGCCATACACGGTCCTACGCTCTTCTCATCCAGCCAATACCAGCTACTAGCTGGAGACATTGACTTAGCTTCACCTTGTGTGAAAATGCATGTGACGACGTCTATGTCAGAAAAAGGTTTGAGGAGACGAGAGTCTCACCCTATCTGAGTTTTTTTTTAGAAAGAAAGAAGGAAGAGAAAATTAAATGGGCGCCAGGTAACAGAAGGCTTTCTCTCCTACCTCAGGGTTTATCTAGTACTGATCATCAAGAATAAATCAAAGAAGGTATAGTTTTTTTTTTATATAAGATTAAGAATTTGCAATCATGTCGTAAAAGGCGACTAAAGGATAATGACAGCCGTGCTAAAGGGCGACAGGCTCGCCACCTCTCACCTTGGCACTATATTTCTACCCATTCATGCGCAGTAGGTGGGTTTTCGTGTCTTACATGCTGCATGATGTCTTGTCCGAATAACTGCGAAATGTGGTGGTCGGTGTTATGCTGTAATTTATCGGAGTTTCTTGCAGCACACCACCGATTGCTCTGCTTACCCCGATTGTCGGCATTCAGCGTGAGTGATATGTATGTATGTATGTAAGCAGAAGGCTCCTACCTCAGGGTTTATCTAGTACTGATCATCAAGATTAAATCAAAGAAGGTATTTTTTTATTTAAGATTATGAATTCGTCACGGACAGTTTAGTCATATTTTAAAATTTCACTATCGTCGTGCCAAACAACGTCAATCACATGTTGTTGCCACTTAACTTTGTAATCTCGACCTATGTAAGTAAGTAAGGCAACACGTTGAGGACTTGACAGATCTGCCCTACTACCGGCGTAATATCACTCGAGTGAGTGAAGAGGTTTCCACCAATCGTAAGCGTTAACGCAC
Organism: Adela reaumurella; assembly: GCA_009867175.2. Lineage (NCBI taxonomy): Eukaryota > Metazoa > Arthropoda > Insecta > Lepidoptera > Adelidae > Adela > Adela reaumurella. The sequence goes on from WYDE02090296.1 coordinate 7,741, forward strand.
TCGACACGGCCAGTCTGATTGGTTGAAATCGTGGCGTTGTCTCTTCACTCGCTCGTGTGATGTATGCACAGTCACGGCCCACGTCAGCTCATGGTCCACGGAGAGTGAAGTACAAAAGCAACATTATATCAATAGAATGTAAAGATTTACACAATTTTGCGGTCGTTTTTAACCAACGATGTCATAAAGTTAGTACAGAATGTATGTGACCTCGATAATTCAATAATGAATGAATTTTTGGTTTTGCGGCGCAAAACTCGCAATCTTACAGATCGCCACTGCTCCGAGGGTGGTACCAACCGGGGTGAGTTAAACTGTAGCACCTTGTAAGGTGAGGGAAAGAAGCTACAGTCCTACGTGGAATCAGAACCACGGCCTGCTTCAAAGTTGAAGCGGTCAAACACTTGACCGCGCTCGGTAGCGCTTAATTTCGGTAAGCAAATATCGAATGTTGCACCTCTGAGGCACCGACGACGCTGAGCATGTGTTGCATGTGCTCGCTTCTCGGAAGTAATCAAACTCACAACTATCATGTCTTGTAATCTCACCGGAATGCAGCCCAATCCTCAACTTGAGCTGATCCGCCGGTCTGTGCCTGATGACGAAGCGATGCACCGCGTTCAGAAGGGCTAGGGACATGCGCGCGATCTCACGCGCGTGCGCGTGGCCGTTGCGCATTGGCAGACCGGACACCACCATGTAGGCGTCGCCTATCGTCTCCACCTACCGGTCAAATTTAACGGCTGTTAGATCGGTGTGAAAAGAAAAATGCTATGCTTGGTTATAGTCAGCAAGGAATGAACCAATCTTTTATCTTTTGCATGGCCTAACTCTGTAATGCACTGCCTTTCAAATCAGCCCAGGTTACGAGTATATTCTGCGTCTCTCACACCAGACTCCTCGCTGAGTCTGTTCGTCTGAGTTCTATGTTCTTGGTTCTAGTTTTCCCTATTATTCTCACCTTTTATGTTAACTCCCATTATGGTGTGAGAAAAATTAACATATTTTGTTCTTGCTTTCTTGTTTTTGTTTACTGCACTGTATGACATTGCGCCTTCTACATGCATTCTCTTAAAATGCTCACCTTACACAGGCAAGACATTCGCATCCCCTGTACGAAGCTGATTGCTCATCGGCACAGTAATCGATCGATGGATTGTATTGTTGTCGTTATTCACTTAATAAGAATGACTACAAAAATACAACCCAACGAGATATTCTCATGCTAAAAATCAACTCAATTTGTGCATGGAAAAGTCCACTGCAGTAAAAAATGAAAAAAAAGTTAAAAAGTAAACGTAGAATCTACACCCACTTGGTATATTAATATACCAAAACGTTCATACGGTAGAGACTACACAATTAATTCGAAGAATGTAGTACATACTTGAGAAAATCGACAACCTACGTGGGCTGGGATTCGTAGGATTCACCTCGCTTGAGAAACCAAAAAGAATCTAATCATTATGCATAGGAGAACTGTCAAAAATGGTGAAAAGTTTTCACTTGGTTAGTAGTTTTGTATGCAAACTCACGTGAAATAAACTCGGGTGAAGTCTAGGAATAACCCCCAGTCGACTGTTGGTCCGCCCATAGACGGGTCTCTATTCGTAATTTTTGACCTGCACATAGAATAGTCGCTTGTAACAGACCGCATATAGTGCACTTAATGAGAATTTTCTCAACCTTCGTAACTTCCGGTATCGGTCGCGGTGGGCTCGGTATATGAAATTTCAAGATGGGTGCGGTGTAGGGGTATGCAAAGTTAAGTGTGTCTACCTGTAATAGGTACGTGTTGGACTTTCGCACTTTACCCAAACTACTTAGGTAAGTGGAGGAAAGAAACTTTAAAATGTGCCTATATGTATAAGGTCGATCTGATAATGATAAAATGTCTTACGACGTTATCAGCGTCGTTGTCTCAGTGATTGCGGTATTCTTTATTCGATTACCGAAGTTTAGCACTGCTGAGCGCGGTTAGACTTGGATGGGTGACCGCTTGACCGTTGACGCTGGTCGTAGGTCGGATTCCACGTTAAACTGTAGGCCCCTTCCCTCTCCTTACATGGTGGTAGGTTAAAACCCGCCCGGGTTGGTACCACCGCACTGAATGAAGGTCGGTCGAAGAAACATAGTTCGTGTTTTCCGTCCAGTTCAGTGTAGCCGGCTGGAATTGAGGGATGCGCTGATATGGTACCTACCTACATATTTCACCAAGGTGTTTAGGCTTTAGGCTAACATCACTGGTACCAGAAAACTGGTTCATTAGGCGATGTAGCCATCCGTGTCAGTTTCAATAAAAAAAATATTGATGTGTTTCTGATTTTGGTATAATTGAATTGTCTATCTATCTAGAATTGTTCTTACAATAAATATTTAGTTAAGTAGTACTCGTAGATATTGTACACCGTGTGGCTAAGCTCAAATACAGTGGGCTGGACACGTGGGCCTCAGGGATGACGACCGTTGAAGCACACGCGTCCTGCACTGGCGTCCTTGGACAGGAAAGCGAAATGAGTTCGTCCCGAATATCGTCACTTTGTAGTTTTATCGACATATAAACGAAAATACATGACTACATTTTATCGACATGGAACTAAGGCTGTTGCGCTGGTGTTTCAACACCGGAGGCGGGAACTTTCAAAATCAAAACAAATCTTGTAAAATATTTTTATAATAAATTAAAGCAGGAATTTATAATGGAACACCGCGGGGAAGAAAGAACGCGTACACCCTGGGCGCGGGTGGGACAAACTATATTTAGTTCGTGTTTTCCGTCCAGTTCAGTGTAGCTGGTTCAATTTGAGGGAAGCGCTGACGCGGCACCTACCTAATTCAGCAGGTGAATTAGGCTAACATAAACTGAAAACCTAAATTAGTTACCAAAAACTAATTAAACACCCATAAACTATTTATATAAAATATCATAGCCGCTTCAACCGACCTTCATATGAAGTGGTACCAACCCGAGGACGTTTAGGACGCAGGCTTTGCATTTTGTAATACTTAGATTGTAGGCAAATCACAGCAGTAAATTCTAATTTCGCAGATAAGTTACTAACCTACTTTTATTAGAGTTGGTAGGTACTCGATATGAATTTACCTATTTGGTCATGATATGTTCGCTTAGGGCGCCCCCCCAACCGTTCGACCCTACCTTCCTTTTAGCTTCATATATATCGCAGCACCAGCAACCGAGGAGCATGTATGAATCATGATTTCATGATTTCAAGCAGGATTTCATTGTGTGACAGTGAAGGAAGCAAAGTTGCATACATACATACAGCAAAGGACATACATGTCAATAACAGGAACGTGTCACATGTCGCTCCATTGTCTGTGCCTACTCCTCCGGAGAAGAGGCGTGATGGTATGTGTGTATGTAGGTACTCGATGCAAGCGTTGAAATAGTAGTCACTAGGTACAGATCCTACATCGTTTAATAACGTTTCTAAATACTAAATGAGTATTTAGAAAATACCTAGTCAAATACCTAAATAGTACCTAGTCAATCAACGAATTAAGTAATAGTGTTGAGTAAATATTCGAGATTGTGTTTGATCAATCATACTTACGGTCACATCAATCACTGCATGTTTAGAAACCAACAATAATGATTTCATAAAAATATATATGAGTATATATATTTTAACAACTACCAATAATAAAACGTACATATGTAAACAGTAAACCACAACGTCCTTACGTTAACGAGGTGATTAACATTTTCATGTTTGTCATTCATTTTATTAAGGGGGATCTACAAAGTAAAAGAATAATTAAAGTGAAAGAACCTACTAATCTAGATTTGATTATAATGATTACTTTTAACAACAGAATCAAGTAAGTTGAGGCAGTGCCTAGTATCTGAAACAAAAACATTATTATTACATGCTGCATCTGTCAACTACGAGAATATGAGACGTCCTGAAAAAAAACTGCCGTTCTACCTAGATCAAAGGGGGAAGCACTGACATGGCACCTAGTTCACCCGGTGTTATGGGCTCACATCTCGGATTGTAGGTGATGT
>WYDE02090407.1:0-11766 GCA_009867175.2 Adela reaumurella
CTTGCAGCACAACACCGATTGCTCTGCTTACCCCGATTGTCGGGATTCAGCGTGAGTGATATGTATGTATGTATTTTAGATAGTAAAATACACGACACAATTTTTTTGTGAAATCTAGACAGACAGACAGACAGACAGAAACCGAACGATTCCATTAATGTCACTTTTTGGAATTTTTGCGAAGGGACCCCGGGAGAATGTTTTTAAACTTCGCAATGTGAATTTTAAAATAAATCGGTTCAGCGGTTTAGGATAAAAGTCGGCGCATACTCCACATTCGTGCATTTTTTTCTAAACTAACCATTTCACTTAAAATCATTGCGATGTTTTAATTTCGAAATTTCTGACGATTACAACTGGCACTGCCTTTCTCCTTACAGTCGCTCGAAAGTTATAATCGAAACGACAATCTGAAAAAAGGGCGCGACATACCGAGGCGTCGTACCCCAGGCTACCGACGCTGAAGCTGTAGGAGATTCTAGTGAAAAATTAAAAAAATCACTGCATCTCTTCTCTTTGTGATTCAATCAAAATCATATTCGCTCTTCTTCTTCGAAGTATACGCACTCATTCACACTGAAACTTGAAGCAGTTAATACTACATCTTTTGCAGCCATTTTATTCGCCCCTCTGGTGGGTACAGGCCTCTCTCATTTACATGCTATGAGAGGATTTTAGTCATACACTTCCACGCTGACCAACCGGCATGGAAGTGGGTTTCCTCACGATGTTTTCCTTCACCGGAGTGTCAGAAGCCATTTTAGCACAAATTCTAAAGTAATGAATATTGTGCTCCCAGTGGGGATCGAACCCGCACCTCCCGCTTGAGAGGCATGCTCTTGCCCGCTCGGACAATCTGACACTTTACTGACTTTTAATACATAATATAGAAAAAATTGGTGCAATTGTGTATTACGAAGTGCATTTCAGTCTACCACTAGTTAGGGACCTTTTAGTTTCTTCATTATGTTCCGTCCAGTAGTGTCACTTTTTAAATTTCTTGCAGCGAGGTTAGCTTTTAAACCAAGGTTAGTCCAAACACACGGCTGGAGCCATTCGCACAGGTTATAAATATTTAGAGTAATTTTCTCTATAAGAACTAGACAGAATAATAAACTCGACAGCATAATCAACTGGATAGCATAATAAACTTCACAGCATAATCTACTTGACAATACAATCAACTCAACAGTATGATAAACTTGACAGCATAATCGACTTGACAGCATACTCAACTCAACGACATAACCATCTTCACAGCATAATCTACTTGACAGTACAATTAACTCGACAGTATAATCAACTTGACAGCATAATCAACTCAACAACATAATCAACTTGACAGCTCATCTATACATATTGAATACGTGGTGTGATACTTACTTGAAATTAAGTCTAAGAGCATTCTTGTCCAAGTTGAGTTGTGTTGCCAGCCGAGCGCAGGTCTCTGGCATGTACGGGGCCAGCATAGTGCAGACCAGCGCCACCAAGTTGCAGCACAGAGCTATCGCCGTCTCACCCCTCTCTCTGCCAATGAAACACGTTAGCAATAGTCATTAACAATGCATAATGATTGCAATATCTTTAAAGACCATCAACATGCAGATGGAGAAGACCCATGTTATGCTAGTGTTGTGGATACCTTCGTAAGAGTAAAGGCCAACACACCTTCGAAAGGACTGTCTGCCAAATAAGTTAGGATGAGGAATCAGTCAGGACGAGGAATCAGCCAGGACGAGGTATCAGTCAGGACGAGGCATCTGTCAGAACGAGACATCCGTCAGGACGAGGAATCATTCAGGACGAGGAATCAGTCAGGATAATGCATCAGTCAGGACGAGGAATCAGCTAGGACGAGGCATCAGCCATGACGGGAAATCAGTTAGGACGGGAAATCAGTTAGGACGAGGAATCAGTCAGGATGAGGAATCAGTCAGGATAAGGGTTCAGTCACGACGAGGTAACAGTCAGGATAAGAACATGTTCAAGAGAAGAAATTTATTAGGACGAGTAATTAAAGGCACGTTATATGATTGGACCATGCCATTTAAACTGTGGAAGGACAGGGCATATTCAAACCGGGTGTCCAGGGATTAACAGTCAGAGTGTTGGAACGACGGACGAGAACGTGGGTGCTGTTGCTGGTGCAGCTGTGGATGACTGGGACATGTTGGGGGGGAGAGTGTTATTCGGTGCATTGAGGTGGGTAATATGAACACATGTGACGGTCCAGTAGACCGCAAGAGAGGTGATTGAGTTAGGCCACTCTGCTATGGCAGAGCCTGTACAACATGTTCTGGTCCTCGATGCTACAAATGCATATAAGGGGCACTTTAGAGCAGTGTTCCCGAAGGTCTAAGGCGAGACCTCGGAAACAGGACTTGCGAGTTATGTGAATGAGCTACTGCGACCACAGAAACAAGGTAGGACCAGGAAACTGCTGAAAGTGGCTCCGGCTTGAAGGTGGACTAATGTTTCTGAGGAAAGGCTAGTGACCCACGATTTGAAGATCCGTGGATTGTAGGAATAGGGAAAAATGTTCTCCAGAAGCCCGTTCAACACCTTTGCAGTGCGACACAAGAACGATTTAGAGAATCTTAAAGTTCTAAGAACTCTTCGACTACAAAGGGGTATTACGCCAGTGTGACGGGTTAGGCGAAGGCAAAAAGGAGGAGGAGGGATGAGGGATGCAAGTTTATCTGAGCAACGGCCATAGCAGTACCGATGAAACAGGCTCAATGAACCAACGATGCATTTATTTATTTATGAAAAAATACTGCCAACTAAATTTGCTTACATAAGACCATAAATAAATTTGAGTGGAATAGTATATAGGTTCCATGTCAGCAATTTCCATGTGATTGATGGTGGTGGTGCATTTTGTGGATAAATTTATCAAAGTGCAGTGATTGTGTTTTAATTTCTTTGTCTGTGTTTCTGAGCTCGTAACGATATAAGTACTTACTTGTCGTTAGATGATCCCTTGAGCAGCACCCACGGCTGCTCGCTCTGCATGTGTTGGTTGCCGAGTCGCGACACGCTCAGCACGTGTCGCAGCGCGTCGCGCATCTTTCCCCGCTCCATGTTGTGAATGTACGCTGCAACATAACCACTACGCTACAACATAACCACTATGTTGCAACATAAACACTATGTTGCAACAATGATTTTTTGGGCGAATAAAATTGATGAATTATGCTGATTGTTCAGGTTACGGCCCTAATGCTTGATTTGGGTGTATAAGCATGACAAATTACGCTAGTCGACTTACAGGTTAGGGCCGTAAATTATTGATTTGGGAGGATAAACTTGACGAATTATGCTGATTGTCCAGGTTACGGTCCGAATAAGCTTGACCAATTATGCTGATCGACTTCCAGGTTACGGCCCTAATTGAGTGAATTTGGCAAATTAGCTTAACCAATTATGCTGACCGATTTCCAGGTTACGGCCCTAATTGATTGAATTGGGCGAATAAGCTTGACCAATTATGCTTATCGACTTCCAGGTTACGGCCCGAATTGATTGAATTGGGCAAATAAGCTTGACTAATTATGCTGATCGACTTTCAGGTTACGGCCCAAATTACACAAAAAGGAACACTCACCAGCGATCTCTCTGTTGACAAGTGCTATGAGCTCCAGGTGTGTGCTCTGTGGCCTCACCGCCGGCACCGATCCCTTGAACGTGGATGCACAGAAAGACAGCGAGCGATGACAGAAGTTGCCCAGGTTATTCAGCAGTTCAGAGTTGTTTCTGCAACAGAAGGTGTTCCAACTCAGCTCACAATTGCTTCACCGAATATTTTCAGGGCCATAGCCAGCAGAAGAGGGTGCAACTCTAGGTAGGGAGTTTTTCTTTTTTTAGTTTTCTTTTTCGTATGATGCCTACATTGAAGCTTTTGAAGCGATCTCCATATGCTAGTGTAACGTCAATCTTGGCAGTATTAATATAATAGCAGATTGCTGCAAGCTGCCCGTTTTCACCCGCTGTATATCATCCTTGCCCGCGACTACCCGACCCCGCGCACCATGCGACACCTCCCGCCAGCCCCGCCCCGTGCAAAGACCTTCTGATCCCCGTTCATCTTGGACGGGAAAAATCAAAATCAGATGTCAAAATATTATAACGTAATTGGCGCCGCGACACCCTAAATAAAACTAAGTCAGTTACTTAGACAGTGAAGAGGGTAACCCTTGTATTGACATTTGCATGAATGGGCATATACAATAGAATACCTTGTGGCCAGTTCTGCCCAGCTGAAACTGGAATCCTGCCCCTCGGGGCGCACGCTCGCCAGGTAGAACCTCCACACGTCAGCCGGTATTCCAGTCTCCTGCAATATACATCAAATATTTCAGTACAAACGTCACTACATTGTTCAAGCATAGAAACAAGTGGTCGATCGCGTGCGGTAACTTTTACCCGTTCCGCCCCAACTTTACTGTGTGTCTTTAGGTGCCTTACTTGCCCATAAAGATTGAAATTTGTGGAGATTGTTTTAAGCAAACTAAAAGAGAAGTTATAGTAAAGCCAAGCATCCATTACTCGTCCGTACCAATAGTAGGAGAGGAATCAGTCAGGACGAGGCATCAGTCAGGACGAGGCATCAGTCAGGACCAGGCATCAGTCAGGATGAGGCATCAGTAAGGACGAGACTTCCATCAGGACGAGGCTTATCAATGCTATGCTCGCCTACAGTTTCAGACGGCTTTGTCCGTACTCGCCATAGTCGGTTGTCACTCGCGCGTGTGCAACGCCGTTAGCTGCTTACAACGTGGGAAGTAATATCAACCCAAATCGAACGCTTTAGACACATTTGGACTGATAGTAAGAAGGAGTAGGTGATTATATGCGTTGGTATTTTCATTTAATAAGGGACTAATGTATCTGTTATGTAGTAACTAGTTAGTAATGTTTAGTTTGTGAATCCGGATAGCGTTAAAGAAAATTAAAGTATGTAGTACGTACTGTTGTAATACAACAGAACGTATTGGGCAAATAAGCTAGACCAACTATGCTGATCGACTTCCAGGTTAACGCCAACAGTCGTTAATACAACAGTACGTACTAAGACAGTAATTCAATAGAGATAATTTCGCTAAAAAGCAGCGAAACTAGTTTTAATTCAAACCCAAAGAAATACTTTATTGCCAACCAAATGGTGAGCTCCTGGAATAAATTGCTCAGGAAGTGATAAGTGCGATCTCGGTTAACGGTTTTAAAAAACAGTTGGATGGATACAAATTGAAATAAAAAGTGAAATTAAACATAAAATAATGAAACGAAAAAAAAAGTGAGAATAAAGTGCACTCAACGTAAAAAGTACACGCATCAGCTTAAAGCTCTACATTAATAATAATAATAATTTGCTGCCATTGGGGGGAAAACTGATTTTTCCCCCCAATGGGAAAAATTTATTGTAACACTAAGAGAAGCTGTGTGCAATTTTGGTTAATATCGGACAAACGATGATACTATACGAAAATACGATATCAGAAAATAACGGGAATTTTTTAATTTTACGAGTTTGGAGAGTCCGATTGTCAAAAAATGTTTTTATTATGTTGGTATACATGCCTCTGAAGTATGATAAAATTTTCAACTTTATTATTGTTTACTTTGACAGTGGCAGCCGCTAAGATGTTTTTATGATCTCGGCGATTTTCGTTTGTTAAAAAAAATTGATCAAACAATTTTTATCAAGTTTTGTGTAAAAAATGAAATAAAGTGTAACAAATGTGTGAAATGTCAACAAAGGCCTATGGTACGTCTATGATTAAAACAAGAGTTTACGAAAGGTATAAGCGTTTCCAAGATGGCCGTGAAGACGGAGATGATGCCCGGACACCCCAGCACATCAACAACCAAGAAAACGTGGAAAACGTGAAAGAAATTATTATGAACAATCAGGAAAGTCGCTCATGATATAGGCATATTGATTGGCGATGTTGGCATATGGATTGGCTCATTCCTTGACATTTTTTCGAATGTTTTGGGTATGAAAGGCGTGGCAGCAAAATTTGTTACAAAATTGTTGAATTTTGAACACGTGCAACCTGTTCACACTTCATTTCTAGTTTGTGAATTTTTGGCCAAAAACAATACTGTAACTATGCCCCAACCTCTATATTCGCCAGACGTGGCTCCGTGTGAATTTTTCCTATTTCCAAAAATAAAGGCCGTCGTTTTACAGGCATAGATGACATTAAAAGCGCATCGCTGAAAGAATTAAAGGCTATCCAAAAAATTGAGTTTGAGAAGTGTTTCGGTGATTGGAAGCGCTGGCACAAGTAAATAATATCCAATGGCCACTATTTTGAAGGTAACAATATTAATGTAGACGAATAAATACATAATTTAAAAAAAAATTCCCATTATTTTCTGAACACACCTCGTATACCAGTCAAATATTACTATGCAATATCAAGACAGAAATATAGAGGCAACTTTTACCTCGCCAGCCGCAATTCGCTCTTGTGACTTGATTATTTTAGTGTTGTACTGCGTTAATCAGACGGCACGGCAGACGTCATAGATGTAGCCCGACAGCGCCCATGCGTATTCAGGCATTTGCGTGGGCTGCGAATATCATGGCAGTGAACATAGAACAAGCTACCAACCTGAGCGTCGGTGCCGAAAACTCCGACCCCTCTTGACTTGGAGAATTTGCCCTCCTCGTAGTTCAAATATTCTGAAAAGAAATTAATAAATAATACAATATACTTGTTGCTGATTAGCAAAGGCGGACTTATTGCTGGAGGCTAACACTTCCAGTCAACCTTCATAAATGTATGTATTTATGTCATAAATATATTAAGTGTTCTTAGGCCTGGTCGGCCAGGGAAAGCAGACCACACCTCGACGTAGTCAATAGACTGGTTGAGAGGCCAAAGCCCTACATAGGGGTTGCTGTAAGAATAATTTGTAATTAATAAATATAATATATTAGAGAAATGTAAATGGCATCGAAAGGCTATAATAATAAAAAAAAATTGTTTTGACCCGTCTCATTATTGCGTAAAAATAGTTTTGTCATGTATAAATTTGTCACAATAAATTCATAAAATAATTCCCTATGGCACAACTAGCTGTACAATAGGGAGATCCTGAGGAAAAATCGGGGTCCGCAAATTGTGCACGTGGCCATTTGGCCCTGTGTCAGCAAATTCCCTGTGTCAGCAAATTATCTCCAGTGAGATCTGTCACAGGAATATTGGTTGTATTACAACACAATAGAGTTTAATTCTCTGTAACGCTGCATAATCAGGTGCATCTACGCAGGGAGGTCCTACACAAACAGGTCCTACAGATATGGGGAACCCCATTGTAGCCAATATTAAATTATTGTGTTCTTTTCTGCTTAGCATAAGCCGGACTTATTGCCGGAGGTGACTACTTCCAGTTAAACTTTCACCAATATAGAGTGAAACTCCATTCACGATTTCAGACAAAAAACAGTTTTGGCTACAAGTTGCGTTTACCTTTATGTTACTCTGATAAGAGCTTCTTCATACATTATTCCTCGTAAGCGAGATGGGCCAATTTTATTGATCGCCGATGGTAACGTTTCCACTTATTTTTTACATAAATGCTGACACTCAAAATGATTAAAAGTTGACATAGCGACAAGGATAGATAAAGGTATGCTTAGATGGTTTGGACACATGGAGAGAGTGGAAGGTGAGAGAATGACCAAAGAAATACATTTGCTTCAAATGTAGAACTAAATGTCGAACGGGGCCGCCCTAGGCGAACATAATGACCAAATAGGTAACCTTTTACGGAAAGGGCAAGTTCGCAGCACCCGTAACCACGAGCATGTATGAAGGGATGTATGACAGTGGGTGAAGGAACGTGTCACATGGCGCTCTATTGTCTCTAGGGCACTATAAAGGGAGCGTACCAGTAGCAAAGATGCTGTTGACTAGAATGTGGTTCTCGTTGACTCCCATGATGGTAGCGGGGAAGATGATGGAGTGGAACGGCACATTGTCTTTAGCCATGAACTGATATAGCTTCACCTGCAACAAATAAGCAATTCTATTTATGAGCCTTTTCTTCCCTGTTCACCCTGCCCCGTCCCTGAGGCCCTTCCCCCCTCCCGACACTCCCACACCCTGCACCGAGGAAACATCTTTATTATGGAGGAAACCCTCGGCACTGAAATCTCTTTCCATATTTTCTTTTGTCGGCGGTCTCGTCCGCTGTATCTTTCTTAGCGCTCACCTACGTTACGCAAAGAGCTCCTGTGCCAAATTTCATGCCTCTAGACCCTCCGGTATAGGCTGCGCGTCGTGCGTCAGTGAATGAATGAATGAATGAATCAGTGACTTTAAGAATCTCATTAATTAGATTAGATGAGCGAACAGCCGAAGCGGATGAGTTAATGTCTAAGTTCACTAGTGTTTAAGTATTTTTATTCGTAGTTACAATAGTTGGAAGGCAGTTGATTCCAGGTGTGACGAAAGTGTTAACTTACGTCTGTGTCTGGTTGGGGTCGCCACCACTTCTCGTACTCGCCCGTGTAGCGCTTCGTTATACTCATGTAACCGATGCAAGCGTCGAACCATACGTAGAAAACCTGAACACAAAAAAAATATTAATTTTTTAATGAACTAGCAGGCGTAGATATGAACACTTATATCAGCTTTTGACTTATATTCTCACCCCGGATGAGTGTAACTAGTCTGTGCAGTGGGAGCCCAAGGTCCGTTTTCATCGAAAGTTTGCACAAGGATTCTTATGCAATACTAAGACACAGTGACAGCAAATACCATAATTTAATGTTTATAATTTGTTTTGGGGCTTCGTATGGGGAGTAACGTCGTACAAAGGATCCCTCTGCACAGACGACAGACTAGGAACAACCACAACGCACATCAATAGTGAGACTGTAAGACCCATCAAAATCATGATTATGTAATATGGGGACGAGTCAAAAAAATGCAAAGCACCGACCTTATCCCTGAATCCGTCGAGAGGCACGGGTACACCCCATTTGAGATCCCTGGTGATACATCTGCTGCGGAGTCCGTCGCGGAACCAAGCCTTAGCGACCGCCCGCGCAGACCCCGACCACTCCGACTCACGCTTGGCAAACCACGAGCGAAGAGACGGCTCTAACTGTCAGAAGAAACATATTCATCACACATAGATACATACATACCAACACTCCTGTTTGCCGGAGGGGTAGGCAAAGACAATTTAACGCCATTTGACACGCTCCTGCGATACATCCTTTGCTTCATCCACCGCCATATATTGTTTTATACATGCGCGCCGATTACGAGAGCTACGTGCCCTTTCAGTAGAAGGTACCTATTTGGTCATGGTATATTCGCCTACGGCGGCCCCGTTCGACACTTCCTTCCATATTTGCCCTTCATATATTTGTTTGATCATTTCATCACCATCCATTCTCTCCATTTGTCCAAACCATCTAAGCATACCTTTCTCTATCCTCATTTTTGGAGACAGGGATAGCGTCCCACATGTTTGAGTAGAAGTCGGTGAAAATACTTAAGACCCCTAGAGCTGTCAAAAGATAGGAAAAAAAGGAGAATGGCAACAGCCCATAGCAAAAAAACTCCCAGAGCGGACAGGAATAAAACCCAAGATTATCAGTTTTGAAACTTTTAAAATACTGCATAGTAAGAATTGTCAAAACCAATAGCAAATTTTTTTGGTTGCTAATTATTCTTTCTTTAGTTGTCTGGTACACCTTACCTGCGGCAACTCCAAGAAGAACTGTTCGCTCTTGGTGAGAGAAGGCATATCCCCGCACACTTTACACCTGGCGTCTATGAGCTCGGTCACGTTCACCAGCTTGCCACACTTGTCTAGTATACTTGCCTGCGGCAACTCCAAGAAGAACTGTTTGCTCTTGGTGAGAGAAGGCCCGTCCCCGCATACTTTACATCTGGCCTCTATGAGAACGGTCGCTTGCACCAGGTTGTCACCCTTGTCTAGTATACCTTACCTGTGGCAACCCCAAGAAGAACTTTTCGCTCTTGGTGATTGAAGGCCCGTTGCCACGCACTTTACGTCTGGCGTCTATGAGCTCAGTCGCGTTCACCAGCTTGCCACATTCGTTTAGTATATCTTACCTGTGGCAACTCCAAGAAGAACTGTTCGCTCTTGGTGAGAGAAGGCTCATCCCCGCAGACTTTACACCTGGCGTTTATGAGCTCGGTCGCATTCACCAACTTTCCACACTTGTCGCACTGGTCGCCGCGAGCTCCCTCGTAGCCGCAGCCCGGGTGCGGGCAAGTTCCCTCCACAAACCTGCCAGAGACAAATATTTCTTAATTTAGTTTATTTTAAATTATTCTTCATTGAATCATCATTTGTCCTGAAATAAAATGCTTAAATCTTCTTCCAAAAGATTAAACTTTGAAAAGAAAATACTGCAAAGTTGCTAAACAGTCTCTTCAAGAACCTGTTAATATCGATGCTAAGCTCATGTATGGAGAGTACTTCGAAAGCATAACTATAGGCATCCTACAGAATATGGGTAGGTAGGAGGTATAAGTAACTAATTGTAGTGGCGACGAAAGATACAATTTGGGATGCTCAAGCTGGATATAAGAAGGTTGATGCTATATAGACCAGGTGTTTTCTCTGAGATGTATCATCGAGAAAGTATTAGCAAACAAGAAAGTGTTTTGCGAGTTCGTAGACAAAGATAAAGCCTACGATAGGATGTTGAGAGATGAGCTATGGACAACATTGACATGTATGGAGTGTATGGTCATCTTATACAGGCGATGAAATCTCTTCATGTAGATAGCAGCGCTTGTGTTAGAATAAATGGCACATTGTCAGACTGGTCACCATCTCACGAGGTGTGAAGCAGGGCTGTGTAATGTCGCCACTGCTGTTCAATCTACATGGACAATAGAGTGAGACCGGATTAAGCATGGACGGTGTTTTGTTAAGATGCCTGCTGAATGCTGATGATGCAATTCTGTTTGTGTCATCTGACGAGGCTCTAGAGAAGAATTTCGTAACAATGAATAATGCGTGTAACAAAAGAGGAATGAAAATAAATACAGGTAAGGCGAAAGTTATGGTGTTAGAGAGAAATTACGAAATCACAGAGTGCAACGTAAGAAAGACTGGGAGACGAAAAGCTGCAACAATTGAATGAGTTTGGGTACAAGTCTCGGTTAAAATTTATGTGGAAAATTACAATGCACACCAGTAAAGGAAAACACCGTGAGGAAACCTAAACACTAACAATACGAATGTGTTGTAGCATTGGTCCCTGTCGCTACTAGTGATGATGCGAGTCGAATACTTTGAAGAATCGATAGACTCGAGTTGAAAATACCTATGAATCAAGGTCGAATACAACTCGACTCCCTATAGCTTGAATGCTGTATAAAATGGGTTGACTCGCTCGCTAGATTTAAATTGAAAATTATTATTACAAAAATAAAAACAGGCCACTGATTTTCTATTTGGTCTTGGACACATTATTTAAGTCTTAAATAATGGCTCCTTAAATAATTTTAAGACATGAATAAGTCACTAATCTCGGACAGCGCATCACCAGTTCAATCAAATGAATTCAACTGACTCGCAGCAACACAATGAGTCACCCACTCGCTCGAATCGAGTGCACTAGGACGATTGAATGTGATTGCGAGTTGGCGAACAAATACATAATACTCGGTGACTCGCGGCTTTAACGGGCCTACCTGGGTCAACATGTTCTCAGTTATGTCGTTATAACTCAGTAAGTCTTTAACTGAACGAACT